>CAUYQV010021962.1:0-13109 GCA_963574575.1 Galagoides demidoff
GTCATTGTTGTTTGGTCGGCCCGGGCTGGGGATTCGAACCCACCACCTTAGGTCTATGTGGCTGGCGCTTTAGCCACTTGAGCCACAGGCGCCGAGCCTTACAATCCTTTTCTTAGGCACTCAGTTTAATAGAGCTCTGATAGTGGTTAAGTCCTTCCTCTTGACCCAGCTTGCCCCCACTGACATAAAGAATTCACAGAACAGGAAAACCATGGGAAAGTAAAGAGGAAAGCTGATCCTATGATAGTATATAAGTATGGGCACATGAGGGGAAAGAGTACACTCGGAGTTTAGTATCTTTTTTCTGGCTAACTACTAAAATAAGTGTTACCCATGAAAATTAGGTCAAATACATGGAGTTTCATCAAATCAAGCATGACACCAATAATAGCTTACACGCACTTGTATTCTACCTAATAGATATTAGTTTGTCCACACACATTTTTAACGCATGGTGCAGCTGCTTTTAGTATTGATTAAATCACGCTGCTTCCACAAATCTTGACTAAATGTATATATAAATATACATATTGTATTTAAATCATTTTATCTTGAACTCTAATCATCAATTCTAATCAACTTCTCTTAGAATATACGTGTAAGAGCTAATCTAATTACCACCACATGGGGAAAAAGACCAGAAAAAGGTGAAGTAGAAAATAAATGTTTTAACTTAGGGCTGCGGCTTACCTGCTTGCCAGAAAACAAGTGCCTTCCACACGGAAATGAAGGGGAACTTGTCCTGATCAGAAAAGACGTCTTAAAGTCACGTCAATCACGGCAGATCTTTCCAGGGAATTGCCCTCCAGAAACTTGATCTCTTATCACTGGAAAATAGCTTGTTCCTGGGTTTCTCTGCAACGCCAAGCAGTAACTTCAGCCAAGAGGCTTGCACCGACTTCATCTTCCCCAGAAGAGCAGGAAAAGACTAGTGGGACATCTGATTCCACTCACTTGCGCTGGAGCTTCAGTTGTATACAAATGATCTCTCCGCGATCTCTGGGGAAAGGGCCAACTACGGTGCATCACCTAACTAGTATTTCCATAATAGCATAGAAATGCCTGTCACCAGAGTTCCAGGAAAAAGCAATTGCTGTACTCGCTCACTGGGATTTATCTATCGGTACCTGTGACAACACTTTAAATCTTTCCTCTCTCAGAGATTAGCAGGGCAGGATAAGAAAACGGATTTGGAAGCCTGCCTTTCCTGGCTCAGGCTAATAATGCATTAAAGATCGCAACAGCTCTTTGGTACTTGAGTGCTCATCTAGCCTCTAGACGCTTCCTAGCTAAGAAGTATTTTCTAGCTTTTTTTTTTAGCCTTTGCTCCACAAAAACTCCTGCATTTCATTTGAGGAAGATGTAAATACGAGATTTAAAAATAATAATAAACTAAAAAGAGTGGATGAACAGTGAACAGTTGGGGCTGTTTCTTTTACAACTTAAAATATTTCTTCTTTGGACATTTTAGAGTTGTTTACTCTGGGGTGCCTGGGTAGAAAGGCCCAGGTTAAGCTAACTTCTCTTCCCGGAGGCAATAGCTTTTTGGACCTCAGGCAGTGACAGGTTAGAGACCTTCCAACTAAATCAATATCAGCTGCGGAGATTGAAGCAGACAGACAACTCAACCCCTCTGTGCCCAGCAACCTGAGGGTCTTTAGGAAATATTTTCCTAACTTCCACAAAGTAACAAGACCCTTTAATATTTGAAGAACTTGAAAAGGGGCTTGGAAGGCACTGCTTAAAGCCTGACCTGTTTGTTTTACTGTTGGTTTGGTTCATGATTCACTGAGAAGTAGATAGTACTAAATACTACTCCAGCAAGGGGTGATGATCAAAACACACTTGCTTCCCGCCCCCAGGGCACTTGTAGTGTAATTGGCAAGGGCCAACACAGACTGTGAACAAGTCAATAAATAGATACATCATTACGAATTGTGATCAAGGATCTGGAGGTTAAGATCAGATGCTTTAAGAAAGGGAATGACCTGCTTTTTCATTAAGGTGGTCAGAGGAAGACTCTTGGAGAACCTGATATTCATATTAAGAAATGGAGGTGAGCAGGATTCAAGCAAGTGAAATGTGTGAGAAATATCTGGGCAGAGGAAGAAGTGGAAGTCAAAGTGCGGAAGCCAAGTAGTTTATCCGTAAGAGCAAATGGTAAAGTAGTTCCATGCTTCAGAATCTATTACCCTAACTTTCACAGCGTCTGAGATCCTGGGAAGTCTCTTAATATTTTATATTTCCATTTATCACCTATTTTCAATATGACAGAATGGAATATTAATTATTTACTACCTTTTAAGAACTATCTGATACTTGTAACAGTTTATGCAGCGAGGGTATAAGCCAAGCAGTGGTACAGAATAGAGTAACAGAGGTTCAAAGAATCACCATCTCCAGAGCAACTGCAAGATGAACAGGTGGGTCCCTTTTCCTTAATCCCTTTTCTCACCTCTCTAATCCTGAGACCCCAGTCTCTGACCTTTTCTGTCCCCTCAAATTCACTGGTACATGCCTGTTTTAACCATTTGCTACTTTCTCCCTTCTCATTCTACCATAATAAATTAAACTTCCCCCATCCCCTGCCCACCTTTTCATTTTATTTTTTTAATTATTTGTTATTAAATCATAACTTTGTACATTGATGCATTTAGGGGGTTCAGGGTACTGCTTCGATATACAATGTGAAATGCTTACATTGAACTAAGTGACACATCCATCACAATCATACTCAATCCTTTTTTTTAATTATTAAGTCATCATAGATTATAAATACATTTATGCCATTATGGGATTCAATGTGTTGATTATCTGTACAAACTGGGGTGCTTACATCCTACTAAACAACACAGCCTTCATCTTATTTACCCAGTTACAGGATTAAGACATGTGTGTTCTATACCAGATGGATCCAACTTGTTCTTGCAATATGCCCCCTAGGTGTGGTCCCCCCACTAACCCTCCCTCTATCGACCCCTGCCCGCTTTGTTAAATGACACTTTTAAAACTTAGCTTATAAGAGTGTCAGGAGAACTGGCCTTAGGGAAGATGAGCTCACAATGGGAATTTACCATTTGGGTGATTTTGCACAAATACAATAACTTAATCTCTGTGAGTTTCAATTTCCCCATTTGAAAAATAAGTATAATAGCAACTGAATTCTAGAGATCATTGCAAGGATATTGAACATGTATGCAAATGGCCTGGCACATATTACCTGCTCAATAAGGGAAGCAGAGGAAATAAGAGCCAGTTATTTGGCCATGAATTTTGTGCACATCCCATATAACACAATATTTGCAGGGTTCTTACATCTCAGGCACCCTAAAAACACAGATAGGGAAAATTGTTAATTCACCAAAACCAGAGAAGCCTCCAGGCCTGAGAACTAGACATTCTTGAACGTTTTTGCTCAGTGTGTAGAACGCTCATCAGCAGAGACCCTCTACCTGTGTCACCCTCAGATGAGTCACAGAGGGTAAGCGTTTTTCTCATCAGCCCAGGATTTTCCTCCCTCTAAATGTTGGTTTCAGCCTCACGGATGTGGCTTAGTAAGGACTGAGCTCTGAGTCAGTATACCCGGGTCCCCTAATCCGAAGATACAGGCTGAGCAAAGCTTTGAGACCACTGTAGGGAAGGAAGGCTTATCGAAGAATCCCCAAATATAACAAAGGGCACACCTGAATCCATACTGGATACCCCAAATCTAACTATATCTAAAAGGTCCCTCAGCACATGCTTTCTGAGCATAATTTAGTAGTAAAATTTATAGTTTTAGTGAATGGATGAATAAAATGTGGAGGGCTGACACACCTGCAGCAGGATAAACCTCAGAGATGTTATGTTACATGAAAAACCAAAAGATAGGCTCAGCGCCTGTGGCTCAATCGGCTAAGGCGCCAGCCACATACACCTAAGGTGGCGGGTTCGAATCCCCAGCCCGGACCCACCAAACAACAAGGATGGCTGCAACCAAAAAATGGCCGGGCGTTGTGGCAGGCTCCTGTGGTCCCAGCTACTTGGGAGGTGGAGGCAGGAGACTCACTTGAGCCCAGAAGTTGAAGGTTGCTATGACCTGTGATGCCATAAACACTCTACCCAGGGAGATAGCTTGAGGCTCCGTCTCAAAAAAAAAAAGAAAACAAAAAGATAAAAAAGACTATCTTTGATGATCCCATTTCTATGAAGTTCCCAGAAAAGGCAAATGTATACAGAGAGAAAGTTGACTAGTGGCTGCCCAGGGCTGGGGGTAGGAATGGAAAAGAGACTGTAAATGAACATGAGTTTGGTTTGCAGGGGAGAGAGGAGACTTTTTTTTTTTTTTTGCAGTTTTGGGGCTGCGTTTGAACCCACCACCTCCAGTGTATGGGGCCAGCACCCTACTCATTTGAGCCACAGGTGCCGCCCAAGGGAGCAGAAATATTGTAAAATGAGATTGATTGTGGTGTTGGTTATACAACTGTCTAAACCAGTGGTTATCAACCTTCCTAATGCCGCAAGCCTTTAATACAGTTCCTCATGTTGTGGTGACCCCCACCATAAAATTATTTTTGCTACTGTTATGAATCGTCATGTAAATATCTGATATGAAGAATGTCTTTTCATTGTTACAAAGGGGTCACCACCCACAGGTTGAGAACCACTGCTCTAAATATACATGATTACATTAAAACAGGTGAATTTATGATTTGTAAATTATATGGCCACAAAACTGTTTATTATATTCAAAATATAATTTCAAAACCAATAGTTTCTCACTTTGAACCTCAGTTTAGATAGAGGCAGTGATTTTCTGATGAGAAATGGCCTAAATCCCGTTACTGTGTGGCTCTGGACTGTGTGTCGGGATCTGACTCTCCTCTCAGTCCAAAAGGGAACCTAAAGGTATTTCAGGGGTGGATGTCCCAAGGTCATGGAGGGTGAGGCTGCTGAGGAATGAGCTTGTCACGCTACACAAGCTCAGTAAGGAAAGGGTCTTTAGTCAGTATTTCATCATCATGTTTTATTCACAGAAACTGGCCAGCTACTGTACACGTTATAAATTTTGAATATCCCCAGGCCCAAAGTGTTCATTTCTCTTTTTCAAAAGAAATGAGCTAAAGAGAATAAAACACTTTTTATTTTAAATTGCTAGGCTACAAAATGAACCTAATTGTCATTGGGAGTGACAGGGACCATCAAACATCTCAGTCTACAACAAAGAATTTTCTCTTCATGAGTTGTTTACCTCTCTGTTGTTATTGGTCTTGAAAGATATATTGGATAGAAAATGGCAGCGTGGGGAACTAAATTCAGGCCCAAGTTTTAACTATTTTCTATTTCCCAATTCTGTAGTCAATGATTAACTACTTCACATAAATATAAACAGTCTGAGACAGGGAACTTGGAGTAACAAGGACCCAAATCCACTCAAGGCCCAGGTTCTCTTTCAATGATGCAATAGTTATGCATGTGGACCACCATGAACAGGAAACAAGAACCCTGGCTGTATATCCAGAGACTTAAATGTCAGCAGACAACTATCCCTTGTCTGTCTCTTGCCTCTACACCTCTCTTTGTATCTGCAACCCTCTTTTTTCTTTGTTTACTAAACAGAATGTACATGGCCTGAAATGGGTGAGCAAAGCCAGGCTCTATATAACTTTACACTTCAGGTACTCAGCAATCTTTGACTTGTGCCAGCTACAGATTGTTCCAGCAATGTCAAGTGACTGCCCTGACCCAAACAGTTATGACCAGAAAAGGAGGGTCACAAGGTCTGTCCTGCTTACACAGGCCCACACTGTAGGCAGAATGATAGCCCACAAGGTGTTAGGATGCTACTCCCCAGAACCTGTAAATCAGTACTCACACATTACATGATAGTGGGGAATTTAGGTTGCTAACCAGTTGATTTGGAGCTGGAGAGAGTATCTTGGGGTACCCAAGTTGGCTCAATATGATCATAGGGGTCCTTATAAAGAGAGCAGCAGGAGAGTCAGAGTAAAAGATGTGAAGACAGAAGCAGAAGTCAGGGTGTTATGGGAAGGGGCCATGAGCCAAGGAATGCAGGCAGCCTATAAAAGCTAGAAAAACCAAGAAAACACATTCTCCCACAGAGCCTCCAAAAGAACCCAGCCCTGCTGACATCTTGGTCTTAAGACTTCTGAACTCCAGATCTGTAAGATGATACAATTGTGTTGCTTTAAATCACTAAGTTTGTAGTAATTTATGACAGCAGTATTAGAAAACCAGTGCAATATTTAAAAAGACAAACATCTATGTTGAATGGATTATCCTCAAAAGGGCTTCATATCTACTCATGAGAAAATTTTGCTTCTACAAATACAGGAAAATTTCTTATTAAGAGACTATTGGGAAAGGCTGCTCAGTATCTTGTTTGTTTTTTTTTTTATTTTTTATTTTGTTTTGTTTCCTATGCTAGGCCCAAGAATTTTGACTGCAATTGTGAATTTACAGTATAGCTAATCAGACAGCTACATAAAATCACAAAGTATTAGGTTACTAAGTATAAAATGTCTGATTTCCTTGAGATCTGTTTGACAATTGATATCTCTGACATTTCACTTTGACATTTCTTGTTTTATTTTTATTGTGAAGGTATATCCTCTTTCTTTCAAACACATACTTTGGCTTGTAATTATTTTTCAATTTTTTTTTTTTTATTATTAGAGAGAGAGCTTACTTTTTCGCTCTTGGTAGAGTGCTGTGATGCCTCAGCACAGAAACCTCCAGCCCTTGGGCTTAGGTGATTCTCTTGCCTCAGCCTCCCAAGTAGCTAGGATCACAGGTGCCCACCACAACACCTGGCTATTTTTTCTGTTACAATTTGGCCAGGGCTGGGTTGAACCCACCCCTTTGGGATATGGGGCCAGCGCCCTACTCACTGAGCCACAGGTGCCGCCCTCAATGTTTTTGTTAAGAGTAATTTTTGTGAAACCATGGTGAAGACAAAGCTTTTGTTATTTTTTCTTGTTTGTAGTATTCTTTATTGCCATGAGAAGGTGCTTAGATATAAACTTGTGTTATTTTTGAACAAGATTTGCATCGTGGAACCAATTCAAAACAGCACAAAATAGCAACAAAAGGGGTGGCTGATGAGGGCACAGTACATGGATGATTGAGGTGTTCTGTTCTGGTGATTTTATTTTATTTGGAAAATGAGCTACATGGACTGACTACTTGAGACTAAGGAGGGTAATGATGAGCCAAATGCTTAAATGCAAGCAAATCCATCTTAACCTATGCATGAATTAGCAGCTAAGTCTGACATTACTATTCCAATGACATTGGACCATTTGAAACAAATCGTCAAGGTAAAGAAGCTGGATAGATGGGTTCAGTATAAATTAAATGAGCATCAGAAAAGATATCATCTCAAAGGGAACCATCAAAGTGAACCATTGCTACCCCATATTATTTATTATGTGTGATGAAAAATGTATTATTTTTGTCCCAAGCATTGGCTACCAAAAAACAGTGTAAAACCAAATAATCCTCCAATAATGCTAATGGTATCTGGTGGTCCAGCAGTGGTGTTACCCACCCCAGCTTCATGAAACCTGGTCAGTTGATTATAGTGGATGTCTCCTGCAAGAAGTTGGAGGGAATGATGACTGGGCATGTGATTAAATAGCCAAGATTTTTCAACAGAGACGGGCCAATCCTCTTCCAAGACAACACTCAACCACATGTTGTATAAACAGATCTGCTCAAAGCATAGAAGTTGAGCTTAGAAATTCTTTGACATCCACTGTATTCACCAGACCTCATAGCAACTGACTACCACTTCTTCCAGGCTTTGGACCACTTCTTACAAGGAAAAATATTCAATTACCAATAAGCTGTGGAAAATATCTTTCATTATTCATTGCCACATTTTCTTCAGGCTTCTTTGTTGCTGACATCCTCAAGCTCCTGTTAAGATGGAAAACTGTGTCGCTAACTTAGGTACATACTTTGCTTAATTGTACTGCTTCTTGGCGAAGATACAATAAACTCATGTTTTGATTCGAAATGGGATGTTTCATATGTAATGACATAATCGTTCATCAATTTGAGCAATTCAAATGACAACAAGAATAGATTGAGAATTAACTTAGAGAATGAATAACATATAGGCTTTGTTAAAGTTAGTGCTCAATCTTTTATTACAAGTTCAGTTTAATATAGTTTTTGGTCTTAATGATAATTTTTCTTTTATTTCAATAGATTTAGGGGTATTGGTGGTATTTGGTTATATCTGTCAGGTGTATATGCTGTGATGTCTGGATTTTTAGAGTACCCATGAATACTGTACATTGCATCAGGCAGGTGGTTTATCTTCTCTTACCGCACTCCTGTCCTTAATGACGATAATTCTATCTCTGCCCTCAGTCTAAATATAATATTGGTTATTTGCCCCTAAAATTAGAATACATAAGGAAAATGGGAAATTGTAGCTAAATGCACTTTTATTACTAAATATTCTTTACAAAATATGTTGGTCACCTCTTTGTAGAATTTTGTTCCCATTTCCCCAGGTCTGGTGACTCCAGGGACATCCTGTATATGTTCAAATCCACGTGTGTACTTGACATTTCCTCTAGGTTGACATAAAAACATCTCAAATGCAACATGTTCAAAATAATTCACTAACTGTACCCCCCTCACCTTCAACCTCCCATTCTAGCACCCTTTCTTCCCTAATTTATGAGATTATCAATTGGAAAAACAAAATCACCCAGAATGCTTTAAAAGTTCTTTTATCATTTTTAGTGATGGGGTTTCACTATGTTGCTCAGACTGGACTTGAACTCTTGGCCTCAAGAGATCCTTCCACTGTAGCCTCCTAAGTAACTGGGACTACAAGCCTACGCTACCACACCCAGATCTAAATGCTTTTTTAACTGTTGCTTTTTAATTCCTAAACATGTCTTGAATCTCCCTCCTTCTGCCTAGTCTCCTTGCCACTGCCACAAGCACGGACAAGTTCAAATCCCTCAGCTTCTCCCTCCAGGCCAAGTGTTAGAGCTTCTTCAGTAGTCTACTACAAGGCACACACAACTTCAATCTGTTCCAAATCACAGGGGAAAAAATTTCTAATTTGCAGATTCATCACACACTCTATTAGCTGCTTAGGCATAAGCCATTACTAGCCTAGCCCCTAACTCTTCCAGAGTTGCACTTAAGTTATTTCTTTCTCAGTATTTTAGAATAGCACCCAATAGAATAGCACTCAATTCCCATTTGGAAGTTCCTGTGCTTTGGGGGAAGCGGACTCCATGCCTGCCTAGGATCTGGAATGAAATACAGTAGAACCTCCATAGGTGACCACCTCCCTACATTGACCACCTCTTTCAGTTGATCTCATTTGCATAGACTGGACACGCACCACGTGTCCATATAGTACAGCAGGCCTAGTTCCTTATGCTGACCATCTCCATATGTGGACCAGTTTGTTACAGTCCCTTGAGTGATCAGTTTACAAAGGTTCTACTGCATATGACTTAGCACACAAACACCATTTTGAGAATGGGCATTTGACCTTTGCTAATTGAAGCACAATAGATCCAGGACAATTGCTGAAAATGCTTGTGTGAAGGGTCTGTATTGTGTGATAGATGGACAAAAGGTCTGGAAAGCTAAAGACAGAAGGTCAGCATCGGGAGTGAAGCCAACCTCTTGCCTCTGCAGAGCAAACGTGTGCCCTAGGATAAAAATATTAACCACTTTAAAAATAAAAATAAATCGCCAAGTGCAGTGGTGTGTGCCTGCAGTCCTAGCTACTCAGGACACAGAGGCAGGAGGATAATTTGAGCCCAGGAACTGGAGGAAGCAGTGTGCTATGATCGTCTCTGCAGTTAGAGTAGAGTCTAGGAGACAGGGCTAAGACACTTCTGAAACTGTGTTTCTCTGTGGGTCCATGGCTTGGAAGACTCCATATGGCTAAGATGTCAATTCTTCCCAAAGTAGGTTATAGATTTAACACTGTCCTAGTTAAAGTCCCAGCAAATTGACAAATTAGGTCTAAAAGTTATTTGAAAAGGTAAAAACTCCAGAATAGTCAACATAATCCTGAAGAAGGACAAAGTCTTGGAATGCACACTACCAGGTTTCAAGACTTACTGTAAAGCTATAGTTATAAGGCAATGTGTACAGGTAAAAGAATAGACACAGACATTATAGAACAGAAAAGAAAGCCCCAAAATAAAGCCACGCAAATATAGACAACTGAGCTTTAATGAAGAAACAAAGGCAATTCAATGGAGAAAGGAGACTGTTTTCAAAACATTATGCTTCAACAATTGGATTCCCATTTGCGAAAAAACCCCTTAAAATCTCAAAATGCATTCTAAGCTAAAGTATTATACACAATACCATAAATATTCTATTAGATAAAAAAATAGGAGAAAACATATGTGACATTGGGTTTGGTCATAAAAATTCATATGACTATGAGTTTTCAGTTATAACCCCAAAGCACATTTCATAAAAGAAAAAAACTGATCTTAGGCTTTATTAAATTTAAAAACTATTATTACTCTGTAGCAAAAACACACTGGTGTTAGGAGAATCAAAAATCAACCCACAGATGAGGAGAAAATATTTTTAAAATGCATATCTGATAAAGGACTTGTTTCCAAAAATATGAAGAACTCTTAAAAGTCAATAATAAGAAAATGATCCAATTAAAAAATAGGCAAAAAACTTTGAACTAACATCTTACATAAGAAGAAACATGGATGGGCAAATAAGCTTATATAAAGATGCTCAGGGCTGCACCTGTGGCTCAAAGGGGTAGGACACCAGTCCCATATGCGGGAAGTGGTGGGTTCAAACCCAGCCCTGGCCAAAAACAGCAAAAAAAAAAAAAAAAAACAGCTCATTGGCTGGGCAGGGTACTCATGCCTGTAATCCCAGCAATTTGGGAAAGCTGAAGTAGGAGGATCATTTGAGGGAGTTTGAAACCAAACTAGGCTGCATAGCAAGACCCCATCCATGTCTTAAAACAATTAAAAATTTGCCAGCTAAGAAGATACCTGCCTATAGCCCCCCAGCTACTTAGGCTGAGGCAAGGGATCGCTTGAGCCCAGGAGTTCAAGGCAACAGTGATCTATGATCACGCCAATGTACACCAGCCTGAGTGGCAGAGGAAGACCCTGTTTCTACAAAAAGAAAAAAACAGATGCTTATCATTATTTATTTGATCATTTATCACCAGGGAACTGCAAATTGAAACAATAGTGAGATACCACATACGTGGCTAAATCTAAAACGCAATACCAAATTGTGGCAAGCATGCAAAGTAACACAAACTCTCACTCACTCTGGGTGAGAATTCAAATATGGTGCAATCATTTTAGAAGACAGTTTGGCAGTTTCCTATAAAGCCAAATGTAGTCTTGCTGGATAATCCAGAAATCATACTTCCCCAGTTGATTTGCAAACCTATGTTTACACATAATTCTGCAGAAGAATGTTTATACTGATTTCATTCATAATCACCTGAAACTAGAAACAGCCAAGATGTCCTTCAATAGACAAAGGAATACACGGTAAGACTCTTTTCTTAGTGAAAGGTGCCAGCAGGGAAAATCTACATATTGCACAGTTAAACTCTATGACGTTCAGGAAAATATAAAACTACAGACAGTAAAATGATCAATAGTTGCCAGAGGTTCTGGGACAAAGGGAAATAGATAAATAGATGGAACATAATGGGTTCTTAGAAGAGGTGAGTTTTATTTTACTGTAAGTCATATCCATAATCCTGCCTTGTACTTTACACCCTAGTACTTTGAGCACATGACGCCATATTTGTTATTATTGAAGTATTCATTATTTACTCAAGAAATAGCTACTGAGTTCTATACAGTATGTTAGGCATTATTCTCTGGCAAGTTATTCTGGGTACCTTGGGACATAGTTCACTCCTCATTGGAATTCCTTATGTAAGCTTCTCCTGTAGCTAAGTATTTCACCATGTAGTACAATTATTTGTTTATATCTCTTCTCTAAACTCTTAGATTTGGCGACCGTTGTTTTTAAAAATGACCTTGTAAATTACAGCAACTAGTCCAGATAAAACTTTGTGAAACATGGAGGAATCAAAGAAATACACTTTTAATATTGTTTTCTGAGGGCCTATGGAATATATAATATAATGCAGCATTTTAGTAAGGGTCAGTCAGAGATGCTTACATTTAAAAGAGAAATGTTGACGTATCTTAAAAGCCAAAGTTTTACAAAGTCCAAGGAAGAGATCAACTTGCCTAGTCTATAGAGTTCTGTAAGCGACTTGAGAGTTAGGTGATAAATATAACTTGAATCCAGGGACATGGCTAGCTCATAAAGTTATGGAGTTATTGACATGGCAGCTGTAATTGGGGTTGAGGAGTGTGAACTAGAGTGTAATATCCCAACCCGAACTTCCTATTAACAGAGACCACTTCTCTTTCTTTCATTTAGTAGACTATTTTTTAGAGCTTCTTTTGGTCCACAGCAATATTGAATAGAAAGTACGGTATAAGTAGTTCCCCACCAACCTCCTTCTCTGTTGATATCATGCACCACAGTGGTAGACTCATAACAATCAATGGACCTACCTTGACGTGGAACTGTCTGTCTTAGTGGGTAAGCATCATCTCAATTTCAGTAAGATGCTAAAAATGTTTAGGAGAATCAAGACCATAGAATTAATACTTTCATGTTAAAAAATATTTGTGGGCTTGGCGCCTGTGGCTCAATCGGCTAAGGCTCCAGCCACGTACACCTAAGGTGGCGGGTTCGAATCCCCAGCCCGGGCCGCCAAACAACAATGATGGCTGCAACCAAAAAATGGCCGGG
Organism: Galagoides demidoff; assembly: GCA_963574575.1. Taxonomy (NCBI): domain Eukaryota; kingdom Metazoa; phylum Chordata; class Mammalia; order Primates; family Galagidae; genus Galagoides; species Galagoides demidoff. Next base: position 12,832 of record CAUYQV010021962.1, read on the forward strand.
CGTTGTGGCGGGCACCTGTGGTCCCAGCTACTTGGGAGGCGGAGGCAGGAGACTCACTTGAGCCCAGGAGTTGGTGGTTGCTATAAGCTGTGATGCCATGGCACTCTACCCAGGAGGACAGCTTGAGGCTCCATCTCAAAAAAAAAAAAAAAAAAGACTCGACCTACTAGCTGGTGGCCTTAAATTGAAGCCATTGCTCATTTAATAGTCTGAAAATCCTAGGGCCCTAAAGAATTATGCTAAATCTGCTCTGTTTGTGCTCTATAAATGGAACAACA
>CAUYQV010021963.1:0-16521 GCA_963574575.1 Galagoides demidoff
ACTCAATAAATTCTAGCTTCTATTATTACCATTGTTGGCATTCTCTCTCCCAACTGCCCCCAGACCCCCAGCATCCTCATCTCCAGCTCAAACATCTCTACATCTTTCAACAAGTTACTTTAAGAAGCACTGTTTCGGCTCGGCGCCTGTGGCTCAATCGGCTAAGGCACCAGCCACGTACACCTAAGGTAGCGGGTTCGAATCCCCAGCCCGGGCCCGCCAAACAACAATGATGGCTGCAACCAAAAAAAGGCCAGGCACTGTGGTGGGCGCCTGTGGTCCCAGCTACTTGGGAGGCAGAGGCAGGAGACTTGCTTGAGCCCAGGAGTTGGAGGTTGCTATGAGCTGTGATGCCATGGCACTCTACCCAGGGGGAAAGCTTGAGGCTCCGTCTCAAAAAAAAAAAAAAAAAAAAAGAAGAAGCACTGTTTCAGGTTTCCTCACCATCCTGGTCACTCTCCTCTGGACATAATTCGATATGTCAGTGCTTTTTAAAGGATGGTTCTAGGAACTAGATATAATCCATGGAGCAGTCTGACCAGAGAAGAGAAGAGCAAAACCATGTCCTACTGAGTCCACACAGCAAAATTCAAGTTCTGTAACCTAAGACCTGGATAGCTTTCTTGGCACTCACATCACATCATGTACTTATTCAACTAAAACTCCCAAGCATTTTAAACATATACTCATACTTAACCCATCCTATAATTGTACAATTGAATGTTTTGCACCAAGTAAAAAAATTTAGCATGAACATCTACTTAATTCAGTCTTGTTAGTCAGTTTTCACCTTGCAAATATTTCAGCCCAAAACTGCCATATGCCATGTTTCCCCGAAAATAAGACCTACCCCAAAAATAAGCCCTAGCAGGATTTCTATGCATTTGTTAAATATAAGCCGTACCCCATAATAAGACCTAGTATTTTGGCACAGAGTGGTAAGGAAGACTGGAATACCTTTTATCTGCCACAGCCCCTTTTTCCGAGCCATTCGTACTTGTGCAGGTGCGTGTGTGGTAACCACAGTCACAGGCATCCTATTGCACATGAGCGAACAGCTAGGGGAAAGGAGTTCACACATCACTAGCGCCAGCCCCACCAATAAGGTCGGCTCCCCCTGTCAGGTTCCAGAAAAAGATGACTTAACTGTATTTGAATAAATGTAGATTGTTGTATTATACTTAATAAAAATAAGACATCCCCTGAAAATAAACTCTAGTGTGTGTCTTCTTGAGAAAAAATAAATATAAGACAATGTCTTATTTGGGGGGAAATACGGTATACCCTTTTTCAGACCTTTACTCCTGTTACAAACCAGCATCCTTGCCAAAGTGATGTCATTAATAAAATACTGCTCAATAAAACAGTGTACAGAAAAAATTTATTTTTGTCATATCATATACCATCATGGGCCAGAAAGAAAACAACCCAGCTGTGTATTTTACAGAAACTTATAAAATCCTTAAGAAATCTATAAAAACAATTTGAAAGCATTCTTTGAAAAAAAAAAAAAAGCTGCTGTTGAATTGATCCTTTTAACAAGATTATATGTTGGTAATTAGTGATTGCAAAGATAGGCATTCTGTCAAACTCTCTGTCCTACAACCAGGAAAAACAATTAAAGAGAAACGAAAATAGAAAACAAAATGGGAAATAGCCACATTCCCAAACCATAATTTTTGAACAATTATTGCCAAATGCAGGGAAATTCTCATCCAGTTTAAGCAACTCAGTAAGAGTGGGGACGTGCGTCCTGCAGATCTTCAGCAAGGAGCAGAGTCCACAGAATTACTCATGATGACAACAACAGTAAGGAGGGGGATGATACCTGGAAATTCACTGGGTGCTGACTAGTCCAGGCACTGGGCCAAACATTTTACATGTTTTAATTCATTTAATCTTCACAATGGCCATATTATCCCCCATTTTATCAACAAGAAAACAAAAATACAGAAGTTGTCTAAGATCATGGAACTAGCAGGAACAAAAGCCAGGATTCAAACCTGGGCGTTTGACTACAGAGTCCACTTGTAACAAGTTGTATTACTGCCCTGTTCCACAAACACGTAGCCAAATACATAACTGCTTGCATGGGCAGACAAAGTCTGGGGTCAGAGGAGCACCAATACGCCCTACGCAGTATCAAAGGGAAGGTGAGAGCAGATGAGAAAAAGTGCAAGCTATCTTTATAACAGCAAGATGTCAGTCTGGCAGGTCAGAAAAGCAACTGGAGGTACAATCAGTTCTGAAGAGGCTGATTTTTTTTCTCTTTTTTTTGGGGGGGGGATATGCTGGGCCCACTCAGGAGACAGAAGCCAAATAGTAATTCTAAAAGGACAATTTTAATACAAAAAAATGATTAAACAATGATAGATGGGAAGAGAACTCTAAAAGGAACCCTAGAACTGAGGACAGTATCCAAAGGAAGGCAAACTTAGCATTTAAAACGGCTCAGAAACGCTATCCCAAAGCAGGCAGCAAAAAAGAATCTGGAGTTCAGATTGATAACTGGAGCAACAAACAGAGAACTAATCGGCCCTGTGACAAATCAGCAGCTTCCTCCTAGCCAGGAAGGAGATATTCGTGAAGGAGCAGAACTAGTGGGAAAGCAACCTGATTTAATAGGCCTAGATTAAATTCTAGCTTCCAACTGCCCTAGCTCACTCCCCGGGTAACAGCCAGTGGAAAAGGAATGCCCCACTTCAATATGAGTAACAATCAGAAGGGAAACATCATTACTACTCATTCCATGAGATACTACAAACTTCTACTAACATTCAAAAAAGAAGTTACAATGAAATATAGCAAACAAAACCAGCTAAAGAACAAATACTGGATAAATTTTTCCATGAGATGGAAGCAGCAACGAACAGACACTTCCCCATGGAGTCCAAGAGACTGAAATAAGGGCTCAAGAAGAGAGTAATAATACAACAATTTTAGAAAAGAAATCCTACTGAAATCAGCAAAAAGAATAACACTGCTGAAAACACAGAGACTAGTGTCAGGATAGACTAGTGAAGATTAAGCAAAATGAAATGGAAATAACAAGACTAGCAGTTCTGAGCACTAAACTATACACTCTTCCAGGCTGTTTTAATTCTTTGAAATAGACACATTATTATCTTCACTGGGGGGGAGGGGTAGGAACAGAGTCTCACTTTGTCACCCTCCGTAGAGTGCCGTGGTGTCATAGCTCACAGCAACCTCAGTCTTGGGCTGAAGTGATTCTCTTACCTCACCCTCTCAGGAACCCACCACAATGCCCGGCTACATTATCTTCATTTTTTAAACAAGGAAGCTGAGGCTTGGAAGTTTAAGCAACTGGCTCATAGTTAAACAGTGAGTAAGTCATATGAAAAGATTCAAACCCAACCTGGCTCCGAACTTTGTACCGCTTACCTATGTGCCTTCATGGAAGGCTTTTTTTTTTTTTTTTTTTGAAAACAAGTCTCACTATGTCCCCTTGGTGCGTGCCATGGCGTCACAGCTCACAGCAACCTCAAACTCTTAGTCTTAAGCGATTCTCTTGCCTCAGCCTCCCAAGTAGCTGGGACTACAGGTACCTACCACAAGGCCCAGCTATTTTTTAGTTGTAGTTGCCATTGTTGTCTGGCAGGCCCAGGTTGTATTCAAACCCACCAGCTCCCGTGTATGTGGCTGGCACCCTAGACACTGAGCTACAGGTGCCAGCCATTCATAGAAAGCTTTTTTTTTTTTAATCAGCATAGAAATTTATTTGAATTCAAAATAATATGGTTCTATTTAGAATAATGTAATAATTTTCTACAGCCTGTATCATCATTGGCTCTAAAACAGGTCTAAAGATGTCATTCTTTTAAAGTCAAAAAAATATGTAGTTAAGAATGTACAAGGAAGCAAAAAATATATATAAAAAACCTGGAGTTGTAGAGGGATATACTAAGATACTGTAACTAAGTCCAAATTATGCAACATGCAGCAAAAGGTTCTCTTGCTTTATCGCCTCCCTAGAAAGTAAAGCAGTGAGCTCCATAACACAGTAACCACAGGACAAGCCTCCTGAGGGTCACAGGTGGTAATTCACTATACTTCTCTTCTCATACAGTTCTTTTCTTCCCTTTAAGATGGATTTCAGCCTATTGACAAAATATTTAGTTTTGTTTGTAAGGTAGAGTAAATAAGATCCCGATTGAAGTATCCAACAATTTGGCTGAAGATGCTCAGGGATCAAACTTTTTAAAAAAGGCCAATTCAGCTAGTTAGCAGAGACCATCAGTGTCTTGTAGGAAATTTTTTTTTCAGATAATGTACGTTTGCTAAAAAGACAAAAAGAATAAGCAGTTAAAAATAAGTGAAAAGTCCTAGGAACTAGTGTGACCTAAATAATCAAAAGTAGACAGGTGACCTTTGATTAAATCCATTTACTTGTGGAGTGAGCTAGAAGGAGGTGCCAAGATAGAGTTTGGTTCCCAACAGTGTCCACGGCCAAACGGCCACTCAGAAGGTCTCCTCTTCCCGTAGGAACTGGAACACGGACGAAAAGTCTTTCTTTGAGTAGCCCTTTGCACACATCATCCTGTAGATCTGATGGGCCAAACTGCCAAGAAGGATTGGGCTCTTTGTGCTGGTAGCAGAGTCTTGTGCCAACCCCAGATCCTGTATCAAACAAAGGCAGGAGAGAACACACTGAGACCAGGGGGAAAGCCTCCCTTTGAAACTGTGGTTCTTAATGTTTTGATTTCAAAGGGGAAATGAAATCCGTAAAAGGTAAGATGCTTATAAGCACACTGGTAAGTTATGTACTTTTACATAAATGCCTTCATATAGCTGCAAAATGGTTCTGAACAGAAACTCTAGTTCTGAGTGTCTCCTTCACTCTCTCACCCTCCACAAGACCTAGTAGTTTTGTTTTTGAATAGGGGTTAATTCACAGGTGGGATCACAGGAAAATGGTTTTTTAAATCTGTGGAAGTCTGTAAGACTGACATAAAATGCAAAATTTTTTCTTAAATGAAACAAGAGGGGAAATAAAAGTGCAAAATTGGAAACAGTTTCAAATATTACTTCATCCAATAGTTAAAGTTGTGTTGACCAAGTGCAGAAACTGGGATACAAGACAACAAGATAGCTGCAGCCCACACAAACTCGTAGCCCAGAGGATGAAAGACGATCAAACAAGCATTTATATATTTGATGAGTACTGTCATGAGAGTCAGGGAAGCACAGTCTGGGGACCTGGGAGGCTTCCACAGCAGGAGACAGATCTAGGCCCGGATCTGGAAGGTCACTGGGCATTAGCTGGGCAAAAGCACGGGGGTGTTGGGGAGGTGGAGAGCAAGGAAAACTGATGCTGGCAAAGGGGGCCGCAAACATGGAAGGTCTGCGAGAGAGAGAGAGAGAGAGAGAACAAGAGACAGAAGTTCAGTGTGACAAAAGCAAAGAGGTGAGAATAGGGACTGAGTCTGGTAAGGCAAGCGAAGGCCAACTAAGGGCCTTGTAAGATGCAGAGATAGACTTTAATCTCCAAGTAACTGAAATTATTAAAGAAACTTAATAGAAGAAGTGATCAGGTTTTTACATTTTAGAAACCCCATTCTTGCCATGGGTGGAAAATATATTGGAAGGAATTGGGATGAAAGGCAAGGAGACCAGGTAAGGGCTGCTGTGGTGATAATAATACAAACAGCCATGGTACTGGTAGTGGGGAAAAGAGAACCAGAGGAATTCAGGCACATCCAAGAAGCAGAAGGGATGACTGTCAGGAATGGGGAGAGTGAGCTTATTATGCTTCATGGAGCTATATAGTGTTTTTTGTTTGTTTGTTTTGGCTTTTTTTCCTTTACAAACTAAAGGTTTGTGACAGCATTGAGCACTGAGCCTGTCAGCACCATTTTCCCAACAGCAGGTGCTCAGTTCTTGGATATGTCACATTTTGGTAATTCTCACAATATTTCAAATGTTTTATTACTATTATATCTGTTATGGTGATCTGTGATCAGTGATCTTTGATTGATCACAATTACTGCTGGACTTGTTCTGGGTGCCATTTGCACCCATCCAAGGTGGTGAGCTTAACTGATAAACACTATGTGTGTTCTGATTGCTCCACCAATAGGCCCTTCTCTCTCTCTCTCTCCCTCTCTTCTGGCCTCTCTACTCCCTGAGACAGGACAACACTGGGATTGGGCTAATGAATAACCCTACAATGGCCTCGAAGTGTTTAAGTGAAAAAGGCACATGTCTCTCACTTTAAATCAAAAGGGAGAAATGATTAAGATTAAGCTTAATGGGAAGACATGTTGAAAGCTGAGATGGGCTGAAAGCTAGGCCTCTATGCCAAACAGTAACCAAGTTGTAAATGCAAAGGAAAAGTTCTTAAAGGAAATTACAAGTGCTACTTCAGTGAACACGAGAATAGAAAAACTGAACAAGCCTTATTGCTGATATGGAGAAAGTTTTGGTAGTCTGGATGAAAGATCAAACTTGTCACAACATTCCCTTTATGTCAAAACCTAGTGGAGCAAGGCCCTAACTCTCTTCAATTCTACCACGGCTGACAGAGTAAGGAAGCGGAAGAAGAAAAGATGGAAGCTAGCAGAAGCTGGCTCAAGAGATTTAACATAAAAGTGCAAAGTGAAACAAAAAGTGCGGATGGAGAAGCTTCAGCAAGTAATCCAGAAGATCTAGCTAGCTAAGATCACTGATGAAGGTGGCTACACTATACAACACACTTTCAGTGTAGATGAAACAGCCTTACAGTAGAAGAAGAAGCCATCTAGGACTTCTGTAGCTAGAGAGGAGAAGTCAAGGCTTGCCCTCAAAGGACAGGCTGACTCCCCTGTCATGGACTAATGCAGCTGCTGATTTTAAGTTGAAGCCAATACTCATTTGTCCTTCCAAAAATCCTCGATCAGTGGTTCTCAACCTGTGGTTCACGACCCCTTTGTAACAATGAAAATACATCCTGCATTTCAGATGTTTACATTACGATTCATAACTAGCAAAATTATAGTTATGAAGTAGCAACGAAAATAATTTTATGGTTGGGGGTCACCACAACATGAGGAACTGTATTAAAGGGTCACGGCATTAGGAAGGTCGAGAACCACTGTCCTAGGCCCCTAAGAATTACGCTAAATCTACTTTGTGCTAAGTAGAACAACAAACACCTACATGGCACACATCTGTTTACAGCATGGTTTACTAAATATTTCAAGCCCATTGTTGAGACTTACTGCTCTGAAAAGGTTTCCTTTCAAAATTATTATTGGCTCAGCGCCTCTGGCTCAAACGGCTAAGGCGCCAGCCACATACAACTGAGCCAGTAGGTTCGAATCCAACCCGGGCCCGCCAAACAACAATGATAGCTGCAACCAAAAAATAGCCGGACATTTTGGTGGGTGCCTGTGGTCTCAGCTACTTGGGAGGCAGAGGCAGGAGACTCGCTTGAGCCCAGGAGTTGGAGGTTGCTGTGAGCTGTGATGCCACAGCACTCTACCCAAGGCAACTGCTTGAGGCTCTGTCTCGAAGAAAAAAAAATTACTACCTGTTGACACCATATAATATCTGGTCACCCAAGAGCTCTGATGAAGACGTATAAGGAGTGAAATGTGGTTTTCATGCCTGCTAACATAATATCCATTTTACAGCCCATGGCTTAAGAAGTAATTTTAACTTTACATCTTATAATAAGATATACATTTCATAAGGCTATAGCTGCAATAGAAATGACTCATCTGACGGATGAGTCAACAAAATCAACAACCTTCTGGAAAGAATTCACCATTCTAGATGCCATTAAAAACACTGTGATTTATGGGAGAAGATTAAAATATCAACATTAACAGGAGTGTGGGGGAAGCTGACTCCAACCCTCATTGATGACTTTGAGGGGTTCAAGACTTCAGTATAGGAAATAACTGCAGAATTAGAAGTGGAGCCTGAAGATGTGACTTGAATGGGTGACGAGCTGCTTCTTAGGGATCAGCAAAGAAAGTGGTTTCTTGAGATGGAATCTACTCCTGGTGAGGATGCTGTGATCACTGGTGAAATAACAAAGGATTTAGAATAATAAACTTAGTTGATCAGGCAGCAGTGGCAGGGCTTGAGAAGAAAATTGACTTCAACTTTGAAAGAAGTTCAAAGGGTATAACACTATTCAACAGCATTGCATGCCACTGAGAAATCTTTCATGAAACAAAGAATCAATCAATGCGGTAAAGTTCACTGATGTTGTCTTTTAAGAAATTGCCAGAGCCACTCTGACCTTGAGCAACCATCAAGACAGACTTTCTATGAGTTAAAAAGATGATACAACTTGCTGAAGGCTCAGATGGGTTGCTACCATTTTTTAGTAATAAAGTATTTTTAAGTTAAAATATGTACTTTTTTAGACACTAATGCTATTGCACACTTAGTAACAGTATATATATATATATATAAATGTATGTATATATAGATGGGAAACCAAAACATTTTCATGACTTGCTTCATTGTAGGGGTCTGGAACCAAGCCCACAGTATCTCTGAGGTATGCCTGTACAGTCTCCAGGTGTATATATTCTTACCTTTGTAAGCAGGGAAAAAACTCAGCTGGGGGGAAATAAGCACTATGCAGAAATCCAAAAGTCTACTGGTCTAAAAAGTATTTTCTAAAGATTTCTAAATCTGTATTTTCTACAGATTTTCTAAAGTTGAGATCACAAGTGAGAGGAGGCCAACAATTTGCTTTTCAAATGACTTAAATAGCTTAACCATAAATCCACATTTATTGTTAAAGCGAAAATATACACTTCAAAATCAAATATCATGGGAAAGAACCTCTTTTCTATTATGAGGTATATGTGCAATGTTGACGAATGATTTACAATCAGAAAAGATTCTTACTGTTCCCATTCTAAGGAGTTGATAAATTAATAAAAATTTATGATGAACAAAATTTTACCAGCGCACATAAACAAACCCAAGTGTGTACACACATATACGCACACACAAATCCTGGCTCATTTTTCTCATTCAAAAGGCCAGGGAAAAAATGAACAAGGATTTTCATCTGAGATTTTACTCATTTCCAGCAATAGAGTGAATCGCTATCTAGTAATTTTGCCTTCTAGGATAGGCAAATGCTTTCTTAAAAGGAGAGAGGGAAGGAGTGGAGACAGAGGTGGGGGGTGGGGAAGAGAGAGAGTATTATTAGACCACTAAACGTTTTCCCCTTTCTCTGTATTTACCATACCTTCGCCATGAGTGTTGTTCCAAATCCACCCTGATAATTATTAGCTGAGGGAACTCCATCCATCACTCCAGGTACAGGATTATAAGTGTCACTTGACCAACACCGTCCCGAGCTCATATTTAGAATTTTAGCCAGTAGTTTGGGGTCAAGCCCTAACCTGTCAAAGGTCAAAAGAAAGAAGTGTCAAATGTCAAAATGTTCCAGTTCTGAGTGACTTATTTATGTAGGAAGACACGCCATCTCCTCTCTCCATTTATTTTATGTCTTCTAAAATCAAAGCAGATTGATATGAGAGAGAAGAATCCAATCTTGAATTATATGGCCAAAAGCTACAGATTAAACAAGAACATTTCTAGCTCAAAACTTCGGAGGAGACCTTCTGTCCTTTAGAAGAAATAATATACAACTGCACAACAGCATCGTTGGTGAATCACTCCCATGGGTTTTCTAGTCTTTTGGACATTGCTGCATTTATGTGACACATAAGAACCTTAAACCAATATGATAATCTAAATTCTACATTCTTTACTCACAAATGATATATTTCAAACAGACATATTGACAGGTAAATGATGCATCATGGGAGTCTGTGTGGATGCATTTAGATGTATGTTTATTCCTTGAGCTTTTATGAGAATAAATGCAAGAGATGAGCCATAGGCAATAAAGGCGTTTAAGAGAAGTTATCATTATAAAGGAAAACATCACTTGCTGCAAATTTTTCCTTATTTATTAAATCTTCATTAGACAATCTTGCTTATGAGGCAAGTCTGCACAGAGTTGTGACATATGCTATCTATTCAGAGACATGCATTATAGTTCTGGGTCAACTGCTGATAAGGTTACTGATCCTGATAAAACAAAGCTTGCCCAAGCGGAAACATCATTTGTTCTACCACTGGGCTGATGGCATAAACGGCTGTTCTGTGTGGACCCCAGAAAAAATAGAATCAAAAGGCTCCATTACTTTGATTCTAAAGATGTAATGCAGTTTGGGGATGCACCGTTTTGCTAAGTATCAGCGAATAAAGTTTCAAGTGAAAGCTTATACCTAGCAATTTATTTGGTTTCTTTCATACAAAGAATCATGATAAAACAACTGTCATGACGCTTTCTGCTTCTTCTTAAAACTAACCTCTTCCAGAAAATAGAAAAACATTGAAAAGACACATTCATCATGATAAATGTTAAACAAATTGTGCATTTTGGCATGGTTAAATTTTGTTTACCTTGTATGTTCAAAATATATGTCTTTTTACTTCAAAATCTGAGTATCATGCCCAATAAAATATTTTTCCAATGCTGTAACAGGGGCCTAGGGTAAATAGCCAAAGATATGTATGAAATCACCACATAATACAAGTGTTATGTAATCAGGCTTTCAAGGGGTAGCCGTGGTCCACAGAATGCTAGGTAGTATGCCATGTACCTGAATTCATATGCTAGCCCAGTTGTAATAATGGGTGTTTACTAAGGATTGTAACAGCTACTGAAAATTTGATCCAAATCAGCTATTATACATTCTGTTTATTTGTGGATTACCAGAGAGAAATCCAACAGTTTCATTCTTTCTCTCCTAAAGATCCAAGTCTGTTGCATGTGTAATTTGCTTCTGATGCTTTCCTTCTCCTTTTAAATAAAATTAGGCTATCTGTGTGGTGTTGTGGCATATGACTTGGGAAAAGATAAAACCACTGGGCTTAGGGAGCAATTGTGCAGAGTAAAATTGCAAATTAACAATTAGTCAATTTGCTATAACTGCAAATATATTCTCTAAACACACATGTTCAAAAATATATATGTGAATATGCTCCATCAGGAGAAAATATTTTTAGAGACTCCAAAACATCACTTTCCCCCCTCAATATGCAATATAATTTAAGAGCTTTCTAATTCAGATTGTCTTTTAAGATGGCTCATCCCATTTAAAGCAGCAGAGTTCCTCTCCATAATCTACCAGGTTATGCTCAGCACGAGCTTACAAGTCTTTATTGTGAAGAAAATTCACACACTGATCTATAATACTCACCAAAATGGTGAGCAAAGCTTATTACCTTAACTTTGTAAAACCCTACATTTTTCTTGGACGTTCAAGGAAAAATACTGGCACTGATTGATGGAAACCCTTTCTGGTGAACATATTACTATTTAGAAGCATCCTGAGGGACACACACACAAAAATCAGGTGGCAGTTGTTCTGTGCTCACTTTTCAAATCTGATGCTTCCCCACTGTGCCAACTCCCTTCCTGAGATGGCTACTCCCTCTCCGCTTCCCTCCCTCCGCCCCCACCTGCAGCAAAGTGTATCATTAAAAAGAGCAAGTTAGAAGTGTTTTGCATTTCATCTCTCTGAAGATTCTCTCCCTGGCACATATATAACTGACAGTTAAAATTAGACATGATATTAAAATCAGTTACTGAAGTCCTCTGTCTTCGCTATGCCCAAGGCTTGTAATGGTCTGAAACCAGCTAGAATACACAGTAATTGTCATTCAGAGAGTCTATCCTAGAACGTCATGCTTCACTGGAGAAGACTGAGTTTCCATTCGAAATCAACAAATTAATCCAAGACAGGTATCTGAAAGGGCAAGTTTAATAGGAAGCAGCTACTGGGCTCTCAACCATGATAAAATGTTATTGCTGTTTCCCTGTAAATTGGCTGGGAACATATGATACTTTCTGCATAAGAGCCCCATTGCTGTTCAGGAGATATACAGCTCAAGCCATCAAAAGGATGACAGTCTGTCAGTCCCCATAATAACTTGCCACTGTATGTGGTTCGCGAGTGCAAGCGTGCATGCATGTGGCTGTACAATTGCTGGAATGTTCTCTGATATAAACAGAGGATGAATTCATTGCTCTGTCTGCATATATAATGCATCTCAAATAAACGTCACTGTGTCAAATCTACTCATCTCTAAAACATAGAATTTTAAATGAAGTTTTGAGAGAAGTAAAAATGATACGTAACCCGTAAAAAAAAAAAATTAAATAGAAGCCAAACATTTGCCTTCACTCTAACCAAGACCATAACAGCCAAAAAAGTTTGTTCACTTGGGCAGTGCCTGTGGCTCAAAGGAGTAGGGCACCGGCCCCATATGCTGGACGTGGCAGGTTCAAACCCAGCCCCGGCCAAAAAAAACCTGCAAAAACAAGTTTGTTCACTTTATATTCTCTGTTAGTATCTATCTATACTGTCTGGTTTTATGTAAGAACAAAAGTATGTCATAAAACAAGGATCACAAGGACAGGCCTGGAAATGAAACACCTGAAACCTTGTCAATCCTAACCATTCATTCCTCCATCAGTCTATTCAGATTTGCTACCTTCAGTTGCTAAGTATGGAGCCAAAGAGACAATGACGAGGAAGCGCAGAGGAGGCTGTGCCTGCCCACCAGGAGGGCTAAGTTAAGACACACTCGGGTAACTTGCATAAGGCAAGAAAATCCTACTCGCTGGCTCACACCCTCCCTTTCTCCTCATTCACTTGACAAATCCTCACTGTCTACTATCTGTCAGACATGTTTTTAGGATATAGCAATGAGTAGACAAAGCCATTCTCCTTCAAAGAGTTTACATTTCAGATGGGAAGACAGGTAATAAACAAATAAATGCATAATGCCAGCTAGTGAGACATGTTAAAAGAATAAACATTAAAGTGCAATTCAATTCAAATACGAATCACCTCACCACAACCACAAATATTAATAATTACCAACTATTGAGTCTCTTTTATGTGCCTGGAACTGCTTTAAAAAATTCACATAATTTAGCAAATAGATACTTTATTTTTGTTATTTCATAAATGAGAAAAGCTTGAGTCTGTAGCATAGCTGGGATGCTGACCTAGGTAGACAACCAAACTCTAACACTCTTTAGTCTTACTGGGTCATGTGCGTGGTGAACTTAACAGTCAACTAGCCAATTCGATGGCACTTTATAAACTTATTAAAACATTTGGTCAAACTTTTATCACAAACCTTTTGCAATTTGTTACATGTATTAGGGTACACAAATCAGAAGCTTCAGCATTATGTGAATGAAAAGATAACATGGCACGGCGCCTGTGGCTCAATTGGCTAAGGCACCAGCCATGTACACCTAAGGTGGCGGGTTCGAATCCCCAGCCTGGGCCCGCCAAACAACAATGATGGCTGCAACCAAAAAATGGCCGGGCGTTGTGGTGGGCGCCTGTGGTCCCAGCTACTTGGGAGGCGGAAGCAGGAGACTCACTTGAGCCCAGGAGTTGGAGGTTGCTATGAGCTGTGATGCCATGGCACTCTACCCAGGGGGATAGCTTGAGGCTCCGTCTCAAAAAAAAAAAGAAAAGAAAAGAAAAGATAACATGGAAGGGGAGTAATCAAGAAACTAAAACTGTGTCTGTGGGAAAGTCCTCATCTTGAACAGCTTTCTGGAAGGTCAAATTGTTAAGCTTCTTTTGGTGGAAGACAACATGGGTTACTGGAGGGCCCTGAGCCTTGGCTGGTAATGCAAATAACTTGTTATTCCAGTAATATTAAAGAAAAAAATCAATTCCCATAGAGTAAGAATAAAAACAAAATAACAAATTTCTCAGGGCAGCGCCTGTGGCTCAAAGGAGTAGGGTGCCGGCCCCATATGCTGGAGGTGGCAGGTTCAAACCCAGCCCCAGCCAAAAACTGGAAAAAAACAAAACAAAACAACACAACTCACATTTTCAATGTTGTTTGTACATGACACATAGGAACAAATCCTCTCCAGTGTGAGTAGGGTACTTTCAGAGCCATAAAACTATGTTTCTAGGACCTAAGTAGAAACCCAATTAGAAAGTAGAAAGGTCTAATAAAAAAGAATTTCAAAATATATTGTATACCAATATTTTTTACTCTTTACTTTTTTACAACATTTAAAAATTTCACTAACTTCCATAATGACTCACTGTAAAAGAGCATGGGGTCAATAAGACTCTTAAACTGTAAGTCTTTATTCTTCTATTTGAAAAAAGGGGGAAACTATTTCAGAAAAACCACTGACTTAGGAGAATAAAATTTATCTAATCAGAAATGATCACTTCATAGGAATAGGTGACTCAATCTGTAAATGTTGACATTAATACTCAGAAAAAATTTCCCTTCAGAGTGAACAGAATATAAATGTGACTAAACCACTCTGATGCTAGACTACTTTGTGGGAATTTACTACTTGGGAATTTATGCTTGCTGATGTCAATTTTCTCTTGCACCTTGCAAAGCTCAATAAATCGTGGCTGCTCTCTATACTCTATTAGGGAACAATCCTGTCATTTTAAACCACGCCTGTAAACCATGGAGAAAAGACAATAGCAGAAGCCTTCATTTTTAGGGCTTTCAAACCACTGAGAATCTTGGGAAGATAAAGTGATAAAATCCTAATGTTATGAAAATAAGCAATTCTTTAGTACAATCTGAAACATTAGAAACTTACCCATTATTTTAATGGTTAAGTAAATCTAGTGAGTTTCTGCCTTGTGTTCAGACCTTTAAAATATGTTTTATATCATAAATATGTATGTACATATACATCAGTACATATGTAGAGTTTGGGAAAATTAAACATTTAAAAGTTTCATATTTCCAAATATCTTTTTTTTTTTTCCAAATAATCATTTTGTAGTAGTGGACCAAGGCCAAAATAAGGGAAGTTTTATTTATTGCTTCCATCCTTAACACCCTTGTTTAGAATTTTATCACTTTTCATTTTCTCCTTGAAAACAAACCCATTAGAATAGCCAGTGGTTTTCACTTTGTTTATATACAATTTATTCACTTGATTCGCCTCTTCTTCATTAGCTGCGGTTTGGAGTAGAACTTTCACACGAACTTATCCTATACAAAACTTCATTTTAGAAGGGCAAATGATCATCTAATGAGAATGTCAACAGGAAAATTGTTCAAGAGATGCAGAGGATGCATCCCTACACCTAAGGAACATGCTGATACAGAAAGGTTCAAGGTACAGAATAAACTGGCAGAGATAAGGAGGTAAATTTTATCATAGTATGACCTACATTCATGGATGCTTTTATTTTTATGATATATTCATTTATATACCGAAAAATGAAGGCAAAATTCTAAAGATGCATAGGCATACACTAATTCTGTTGTCAACGCCAATTAATTCTGTATGTAATTTGTTTTCCAGAAGTTTACATTTTCCTTTTCCATGAAATTAGTCTAGAGGATGAACATGAAAACAAGTTACTAGTTACCAGTTTTTTAGCTAGGATTAAGTGACCCATAGCCTAAAATTGACCATGGTATGAACAGAACACTCTGAAAAGCTCCCTATCTCTACCCATGTTCCTTAGTCAGGCTTTGTACAGACATGCCTTACCATCTTATAGACATTCAATTTTAAAATGTAAATGGTACAGGATATTGATAAACCAATTAGCGCTGATGCAAAGCAAATTCCTCTTTTATCTCAATTACAACATGACAACTTAATAGGTCAAGATAGTTTAACATCTGAGACAAGGGCAATTCAATAAAACAACAGCATCTTGATATGGTAATTAAGAGGAAATGTGAATCCATTACTATGTTTTTAAAAATATCTCAAGTACTTTAGTTCTTTTTATTACTTTTATCAAAAGCTGTGATATGAAACACTATTCTGCTTTGTGATATGTCTGGTAAATAGTTTTAGGGAATGGGAAGAAAGTATCTGAATAACGCTTCTTGCTTATTCACTATTTTCTAAGTGAGAAATATATACCACATATATATTTATTATTTTCATGAAATATAAAACATTCAAAACATTAATTAGGTTATTAATCATATGTAGCATTCCTAACCCAAAAGATTAAAGGCTAAAATTAAGACATTAACCTTAAGCATTCTTTTTTTTTTTTTTTGAGACAGAGCCTCATGCTGTCCCCCTGGGTAGAGTCCCGTAGCATCACAGCTCACAGCAAACTCCAAGTCCTGGGCTCAAGTGAGTCTCCTGCCTCAGCCTCCCAAGCAGCTGGGACCACAGGCGCCGACCACAACGCCCGGCTTTTTTTTGGTTGCAGCCGTCGTTGTTTGGCGGGCCCAGGCTAGATTTGAACTCGCTACCCTTAGGTGTATGTGGCTGGCGCCTTAGCCACTTGAGCCACAGGTGCCAAGCCACCTTAAGCATTCTTTTTTTTTGAGACGGTGCCTCAAGCTATCCCCCTAGGTAGAGTGCCATGGCATCACAGCTCATAGCAACCTCCAACTCCTGGGCTCAAGCGAGTCTCCTGCCTCCACCTCCCAAGTAGCTGGGACCACAGGCGCCCACCACAACGCTCGGCCATTTTT
>CAUYQV010021964.1:0-44407 GCA_963574575.1 Galagoides demidoff
TATCTTTTGCATCATTGTGGAAGTTAGGGTCTATCTTTTAATTTCTGAGTTCTTACTTTGCTGTTGATTCATTGTGATTTGATTTCTCTGTCAATTTTAAAGCTTAGCTTAGCAGGATATAGAATTCTGAGCTGAGTCTTAGACATGCTCTGTTAGAATTGAGGCAACCTGGATCTGATATCCCTCTGAAAGGAATATGTCAGAATCTTTGGTGATACTTCAGAAATTTTCATTTATAATATTCTCCAGTATGGCTTCCATTCCTCTGGGGCATTCCTCTTCCGCTTCAGGGATACCTATAACTCGTATGTTTGAATGCTTCATAAAGTCCCATAATTCTGTCAGTGAACGTTCTGCTTTCTCTCTCTTTTTTTCTGCCTCTTTAACTATCTGAGTTATCTCAAGAGCTTTGTCCTCTACCTCTGAGAGTCTTTCTTCTGCATGGTCTAATCTGTTGTTGATACTTTCTATTGCATCTTTAAGTTCCCTAAGTGACTACTTCAGTTCCTTCAGCTCTGCTATATCCTTTCTATATCCTTCATATCGTTCATCTCTTACTTGATTCTGTTTTTGGATTTCCTTTTGGTTATTTTCCACTTTATCAGCAGTTTTCTTCATTGTTTCCATCATTTCCTTCATTGTTTTCCTCATCTGTATTCTAAATTCCCTTTCGGTCATTTCTAACATTTCTTTATAAGTGGAATCCTCTGCAGTAGCTACCTCACAGTCCCTTGGGTGGGGGTGGGGGGTGGGGATTGCTCTGGACTGGTTTTTCATGTTGCCAGGATTTTTCTGCTGATTCTTCCTCATGAATATTTTCTTTTATCTGTTTCCTTGCCCTAATTTTCCTTTCACTTCCTCTTGTTCTTTAAGTCACCATGCCTCTGGCCTAAGGTTTTGATGAGTCCTTTTGGTACGGAACCAGAGGGATGAGAAGATTGAAGAGCAAGAAGGGAAGAATGATTATAAAAAAACAAAAAAGAGAAAGGAGAGAGAGTAAAAGGGAATATTGACAAAAAGAAGAGAGGCACAGAAAGAGGGAGCCAGGAGTAAAAAAGGGGTATAGGAGGGTACTTTCACCTACCCTTAAAACCTCCCCCAACCTCTGGGGCTGCTGGAGCCTACAGTGGTTCCCTTGAGGTGAGCAGCCGTTTGTCAGTCTGAGCAGACACACTACCCCACCTCCACCAAATAGAGAGGAAAGACAAAAATGCTAAAGATCAAACCCAAACAAACAGAAAACCTTACAGGATAAAATTGGGGAGAAAACAAAGGGGCAGAAAAACTAGAAAAAATGAAGTTCTTATTATTAAAGAGGGCAAAAATGGAAACTTATATTTCAACTATAAAAATAAAGAAAAGAAGAAAAAGAATTTAAGAGAAAAGTCTAGACGGAAAATGTTGAAATTTGTTTGAAACAAACAAACAACAACAAAAAAACAACCCCAAAACAGTATATAAATCTTGCTGAATGTTGTCTTGTGTCTGGGCAACAAGTGATCTTATGAGGTATTGATCACAATGCTGGTACAGCTGTATGAGATGGAGACTAGAGGTCTCTGCTGATTTCTCAAACGCTGCTGGGTTGAGAGGCTGAACCTCTCCTCAGCCCACTTAAAAGACACTTTAAACTGTTAACCTTGGCTAGGCAGGAGCTTTCCCAGCAAAGGACTCGTTTCTGGGATCTCTCCTGAAGTGACTGCCTGCTTACCCAGTGCACCAAAACCCCTCTCACTCTGTGCCCCGGGATGGCTGAGTTTGCAAGGCAGACTTTCTACTGCTAAACCTGGAATGCCCCACTCTTCCCCAGTGTCTCAGTCTTGGCCTTTGGCCTGCTCAGTCACAAGAGCACTCAACGCAAGGTCTCTCAGCCCAAGCCCAGCTCTGTGACCCTGAGGACAGAGCCTGCAGGAGCCGATCTCCCACAATGGCTGCCCAGCCCACAGCTGAACAATATTAGCTCCGTTCAGACTTAGCAGCTCGGTCTGGCGCCCTGGACAACACTTAAAAGTCATTTGCACGCTTGCCCCAGTTCTCCCAAGGTAGTTCAACCAAGTTCCCAAGTCCATAAAAAACAAAATAACCTACAGGAAAGGCCTTTCCTATTTGCAATCTCACTGCTATCATTGACACAGCAGTGGCAACCACTGCCCAGATGTAACCACTTGCCCGTTCTCCACTACTCTTGACCTCCCCCTGGGGTCCAGAAGTCTCTCTCTGTCTCCCTGCATCCCCAGAGGGATGTTTATGGGCAGAGCCCACAAGCCGGAGATGCCTGAAGTCTTCTCTCCCCAGTCTTGCTGCACCTGGTTGCAAAGAAGCTGTTACTCGGCTGCCATCTTGCTCTGCCCCACAAGTTGAAATTCTTTTTTTTTTTTCAGTTTTTGGCCAGGGCCGGGTTTGAACCTGCTACCTCCAGTATATGGGGCCAGCACCTTACTCTTTTGAGCTACAGGTGCTGCCCTACAAGTTGAAATTCTTTAATGTGCCATCCTACAGAATACCTTGCCCATTTGAGTCTAATCTACACCCCCACCTCCCTCCAGTGCTGGGTGTGCTTTTCTGTTGTGATGAGACAATGGGAGGATGATAATGGCAGTTGCCCTGTCCCCACCAGCTAGGAATGGCGCTTGCCTCTCTCAGAACCCAGAAGGCACTCCTCAAGTTTTTGCTTATAATATTTTTTCTGCTTTTTGCCTGAAAATTTTCTCTTAATTCTTTGAGGCCCAGTGCAAATGCCTCCTCCTCTCCCATCCTGTAATAGTTGATTGCTGCTATAACAGATGTCCACAAATTTAGCAGCTTAAAATAATATTCATTTTTTTCTAATCTCACAGTTCTGTTCAGTCTGTGGTGGCTAGAGGGGGATGTAGCTGGGCCCCCCTTAGAGTCTCACAGGCAGAAATCAAGGTATTAGCAGGGCTGTGATCCTTTCCAGAGGAGCTGGGATAGGTGTGCTCCTGGCTCCTTCTTGAGCAGGCCACATGCAGTTCCTTGTGGTTGCAGGACTGAGATCCCTTGCCTCTGGTTGTCAACGGGGCTGATCTTTGCTCCCAATGTGTGTCCTAGTCCTTCCTGATTTCCTTGCAGCCTCTCCATCAAGCGCACATCACGTTTTCTCAGGCTAACATCTCTCTGACTTTCCCCTCTGTTCTGCTTTTGAAGACTCTGTGGTTGACTCTGTGGTTGTATCAGGCTCACTCTGATAATCCAGGATAATCTCCTGGTCTGTACCCTGAGTGACGTCTACAAAGTGCCTTTGCATGTAGGGTTAACATACTCACAGGTTCTGGTAAGGTATGACCTCTTTGGGAGCCATTATCCTGGTGACCACATCTTGGTTCCCCCAAGCATAATTAAGTGACCTTGAATGCACCCCCCCCCCCACGGTGGGGACATGTCAGAGTCTTCTTCAGTACCTTTGTGCCAAGCCCAGGTGGCCCCTGGATCTTTGTAGATCCTGTGTCCCCACAACCTTGGTATCTGGGGGCTGTCCCACCTGGGGTCCTGGCCCTACTCCCCCCAGTCAAGTGCCCTCTCCCCACCTCACCTCCCGCTCATCTAGCTGAATAATGACAAGAAAGAATGGACGGACGATGGGCTGTTGGGAGACACAGATTAACACAGCCACGCGTCATTCCACCGCAGAGTAATTAGGTTTGGGAAAGCATCACAGCAGAAGTCACAGACACTTAATCTCGTGCTAGAAAAAGGGGTAGGCTTTCTGCACAGAACGACAAAGGAGTGTCCCTCCAGGCAAAGGAATACGAGAGAGGTGGGGACCAGGAGCCAGTGCTGGGGACTGAGGAGCCTGCAGCAGGGCTGGGGCAGGGTGAATATTGGTCAGAGGCACGAAGCTACCGCCTCACCCCAGGAAGGATGCCACAGAGACCCCAACCCCAGGATGTGCTGTGGAAAGGTCGAAAGTTCCCTGGCAGCCCAGCCAACCAATGAACAGACCATTGACATCACAAGAGGTTTGAAGCTGTGGTTAACGCTGAATTAAATGTTATTTAAAAGTTTGGCTCCTTTGTGGGAAGGATACAGTCTTTAGCAAGGAGGTCTCTTGCTAGGACCGGGGTGGATGATGGAGCTGAGGCCGGTACAAGGTGGGGTCTGTATCTATTCCACAGAGTCAGCAGATGTGTCCTTTGGTCTTGGGACTACCCACGATAATTTGGATATTTTATATCAGGAGGAAAAGGGACAAGCTGATTTCTAAAGAAAGAGGGGAGAACACAGCTTCTACCCACGGTGTAATCGTGAAAAAAAAAAAAGGCTGTAACACTGGGAGTTAATGTTATGAAAGTCATTTCTATGTTAATTTTCTCTTCAGTGAGGACTTGTATCCATAATGTGAAATTTCAATTTGAAAAATCCCCACCCCCTCATTTTACCCAGTCTCCTACGTGAACATTTTTAAATCAAGGCAGTAAAATCTCTAAACTGCAATTAACCTCCAAAATGAGAGTTTTCGATAGAAAGGAGTGCTAGGCTTGGCAGATGAACAGTTTCTCACGGGGCACGATGGGGCAACGTTACTGCACCCAGGGATTGCAGAGGTTGCAAGTCGGGCTCCTCAGCGAGCTCGCCAGCTGTCTAAACACGTGCTTTCCCTCCCCGCTAGGTGGACGCCCACGGGAATATTCTGATAACGTCGCTGGAGGTTCACAATGAAATGAACGAGGTGGCGGGCGCTGTCGGCGACACCAGGAATTCAGCAATATCCTTTGACAACTCAGGAATCCAGTACAGGAAACAGAGTGTGCCCAGGGAAGGGCACGGGCGGTTTGCAGGGGACAGAAGCATCCCACACAAGAAGACTCACCTTCGGAGGAGGTCTTCGCAGCTCAAAATCAAAATCCCCGATCTCACCGATGTGAATGCCATAGACAGATGGTCCAGGATCGTGTTCCCATTCACTTTTTCTCTTTTCAACTTAGTTTACTGGCTGTACTATGTTAACTGAGTGACTGTACTTGATTTTTCAAAGACTCCATTTAACACTGAGTGAAATATTACTCTGCCTGTCAAGTTTTTATACCTGTACACACACAGACAGACACACACGCAGACACACACGTGTATACATACGCAATTGTATATATATGTGAACTTTCTCAGCATATATATAAAATACATGTGTATATGAGGATGTGTGTGTATATGTTTATCCACATGGGTTGTGAGTACCCGTGTCCACAGAAAACAAATACACATACATGTATACATTTTGCAGCTACGGACAATTTAACACAGGATGCATATTAAAGAAAGTCAGAGTTTTTTTTTTTCTTTTTTAATGGAAAGGGACAAGTTGTCATCTAATATCATGCCTTGAGAACGAGGACGTGGAACACAATATCATCCCCAAGTGTGTCTTTTATTATCATTAAGTTAGATGTTTTAGTTTAAAGATCAGGAAGACATTCTTTGCAAACACACACAGAGGTACTGCTCGTTGGCAGTGAGTCACACACTTCACATCCTCTTTCAGTTTCGCGAGCGCGGGCTTTTCGGCTGTGCTGGTGATGGGTTTGTTTTCGCCAGGCATAGTTTTTCTGTAACGGTTTAGTGGACAGGTGAGCTGCGGGCAGTGTGCTCACCTGCTGTCTTCGTCGTAGCTAGAGCTCACGCGGATGTCTGAATGGCCATCTTTTGAAAACCCATCCGGAGCAAATGGCATCGCGCTGTGAGTACTCTAATACATGGCGGCGTGTGGTTTTTTAGTTGTTCATTTGGAATGGAGCCAGCTCAACTGTCACATGGGAACACCACGGCACGTTTTGGCAATGACGTTTCAATCGCCGAAAATGTGCTCTACATCTAGTGTGGATTTCTAGCCCTGACACCCAACGGAAAGCATAGACATCTCAGGTTATTTGTTCCTCTAAGGTAAAAAAAGAAACACAGCTAGGATGACTTTTCCCCCCTTGCGGTTGCGTTATCGATCATTCTTATAACATTGTATGTTAATAGGAGATATATTTGCATAATATGCATATATATGTATATTTACCAAGATTTTGTTTTTCTTATGCTTGCTACCATGGCAGCATGCGAGGTCGTATTTTTCCTTTATGTGATGTATAAGTACTTTTTGTTACCTAGAAATTAAGATTGAAGCGAAAACACTTCTGCTGTTCAATTTCAGAAACTAAGAGACATCCTCATGCCTGTATTTCTGTATCTGACATATTTCATAAGCACATCCAGCTACTCCTAGGCTGACTAGGATTCTGCAGGAGCATGACCCACACACACCACACATCACCTCACCACCCATGACCGTTCTTGGAGGCAAAGGAAGGCAACCTGGCCACACACACAGTCACTCTGGGTTCCTCCTGCTCCACAGCCTCATCCGTATTTGGACTTTTTAAAGCTCGTAGAACGAAGACAAGGTGCACCGGTTTCATAGACGCAACCTTAACTTACTATTTAGATGAGATCTTTCTAAAGAAAAAAAAAAAAGAGATGATATATTTTTTGTAAACAATATTTCTATCACAGGCATCCATAAACTGAAATGACTACAGGTGTGCAACAGGTGTCACAGTGAAGTCGAGCATTTGTAGACAAAAAAATTAAAAGCAAAATATGCAGGAAAAACTGCTAAATTAATACTTTATCCCAAAATGCCAAATATGCCTCGCCCCCTCTATTCTATACAAAACAAATGACCGGAGTCTGGCCCAGCACCCTGACGGCTGGTACCAATGTCCTCCTTGGAGGGAGCGGCACCACCTTCTGGGAATGTGTGTGCTGTGGACAATCGCCATGAGCCGACCCTACTTAATCTTTTTTTTTTTTTTTTTTTGGTGGACGTAACAACTTTTAGTTCGTGAGCCTCCGTTAACAGTGCAAAGCCCACCATCAGATAAAACATGATCCACAAAATCTCATGCTAGAGGCAATGACTATAATTTTTATGCCCTTTCCCTTCCTTCATTCTTATCCCTGTTTAACGTCTTCTCCCGGCCGCTGCTCTCTGGTTTTATTTTTACCTGGAGATCAAGCCAGTGATTTTGTTTGTTTGTTTGTTTGTTTGTTTGCAGGTTTTTTGGTCCTTGGCTTTTTCTCCGACAATTATTTTTCATGGGTAACAATGGGGGATCCTAAAGGTTAAACAGATTGGGAAAAACCTTGTAAGTGGCCTTATTGTTAACATGTTAAAGAAAAAAAAAAGACCTTTGCAAAGACCTTATCCCTTTCAATACTTCAGGGATCTTTTTCTGTATCTGGTAATTAAAGGTGTGAGCTCCACATGCAGAAGAGGGACCCCAAAGTGCAAACGGCCGTGGGAAAGAAGCAGTCGGTGGTCTGTTTAAGTGTGTGATTTATACTATTCAGAACTGTGACATTACTAACTACTGGGAGAAAAGTGATCTAAGACCTTTTCAATGCATAGTTGAGGTACCCAAAAATCAAAGGCAGAGACCCCATGGGGCTCACAGAACTGCAGTCTACTTCCCGAGGTTTTCTGGATATAAATTTGCATGGTATAGTCATAATAGCTTTTGAGCTTTTTATATGCATTTGCCACCAAGACTGGGATCCACAACTTTGTAGACACTGCGATGAAGTTAACATAATAGCTATACTATAAATAGTGTTTGTAATTACACACACACACATACATATATTCTGTAAAAAAAAACAAACTTTTTAAGATCCTTGGGTATGTGTTTGCTTTACTCCATTTCAGAAGAAAATTACTTTTCTTCTAATAAAAATTATTTTATAGCTTCTCCATTTTTTAAAGTTACAAGAAGTTTCGAGATGAGAGCTCTGTGCTAACAGAAGAGAGTTAAGTTTGATTCTCTGCTCTGTTAAAATGATCTCTCATCACTTCACGGTAGTCACAGGGGCCAGGGAGTGAGCTGCGGTGAGGAACTCTGAGCCTGGACCTCTGCGGTTGTGAGGTGGCCGTCACCCACACCCAGACCCTTGAGTAAGGAGAGGAAAGTCTAATTGGTCATATAATGAGATTTCTTTCTAAACAACTGGAAGTAATACAACGTCAATTTTGTCATTGTTACGACTTGTGTTCAGACATGCTTGGGACGAATCCAGGGCCCTGTTACAAGACCCCAGCTGTCCCTACCACCGTGTTCCTCCTCTCAGTTGCCAACCCCAGGACCCTAGTGGGGTGTCACTGTCTATACCATGAGACATTCATTTCTCCTTGAACCTCAAGTGAACTAGAAAGTACGTCTCGATGATACTCTCATTAGGTTTGAAAGGCACGTGTACATGGACAATATCTTGTGTTTCTAGTGCTGGCACCCAGAACCTTGACCTGCTCACTCACTCCCCTCAAAGACACTTCTCTTCTTTCCATACATGGAATGGACATTTCCCCCAAGGAGATCATCTCGAGGGTGACGCCCAGAGCGTCTGGGACTGGTCCTCAGGGGACAGGCACATAGCACTCACAAGCCTTCCTTTTCAGCATCCAGTAGCTAACTAATCCCACAAGGGTATGTTCTGAAAAGAGAATGTGTCCACCTTTGAATCTCCTGGCTTGAAAGTATAAACCATTTCATAATTTTCACCTTAACTCTCCACCATTCAGTGTGAGCAAAACAAAACAATTGATGAAACGTTGTGTTGCTCTTGGAATAGACTCTGGCTCTTATCTTAGTGGGGGCCATCGGTCGAGAATGACATTAAATCTTGGGGCAAAGACTCCCCAGGTGGATTAAATTTTTCCAGGGCACTAGTGTACCTTGGATTGATTACCTCTTCTACCAAATTGAAAGGTGCCGTGTTCTCCTGAAATACTAAATTCCCAACACCTGGGTAGACGGTGACCTCCCAGAGTGGCTCACGCAAGTCTCTCCCGAGGACCAGCCCTGTGAACGTGTTCTTTCATCTGCGTCTCACATTTCCACTTCCCAAGTCAGTCAGTGTGTTTAAGGTAAGTGCAGGAGTATTCTAGTAGGAATAGGCAATTGCTGTCATGATCAATTCCCATGTTGATTTCATTTTATTGTAAAGATAAATTCAAACCCAGTTTTGCTTAAGCACATTGATGTAATTTTTTGGTATTATTTGACATGAAAAAAACAGCAAAATTGAGTGATAGATACAATATGAAACTTGTTGATGAATGAATTCAAATTTATTAAAAAAGGACTGACTTAAATGTGAAGACTGGCTTTTTTATTCTTCCTTGGCTCCTTATCATTAAAATGGTGTGGTTATTTCAATTTTTGGTAGTATGTGTCCATTTATGTTGTGATAAAAGTAAAAGGAAATGAGCCTCAAATTGACAGCATATGACAGAGATGTATTGAACTATGACTTTTTATTAAAAAAATAAAAATTTCCAGGTGCAATGGCTCACACCTATAATCTTAGCACTCTGGGAGGCAGAGGCGGGTGGGTTGCCTGAGTTCAGGACTTAGCGACCACCCTGAGCAAGAGTGAGACCCCGTCTCTAAAGAATAACCGGGTGTTGTGCTCATGTAGTCCCAGTTACTCAGGAGGCTGAGGCAGGAAGATCACTTGAGCCCAAGAGTTTGAGGTTGCTGTGAGCTATGATTCCACAGCACTCAACCCCAGGGTGACAGCGAGACTCTGTCTCAAAAAAAAAGAACTACAAGAGCTTTAACTCATCCCCGTATTCAATAAGTATTTTAAGAAAGAAATAGGGAGCCCTTGGCTAAGCTCTGGCCAAGCTGGTATTGATCCTTTCCTATAGTTCATCAATATTATAAGGCAGTTTCTTATAATCTGAGAAACCAAGCAATGTCTCAGAATGAATGAATTCAGATCTTGGATGCCTCCAACCAGGCACAACTTTAAGAAATGTATCTCTAGGCTACCAGGTAAGCTGTTGGCTCACCTGGAAATGCCCCAACAGTGGCCATAAGCTCCACAGAACACCCTCACCTCGGTAGTGTTCAAGTTTACCGCCAAATCACTGTAAGCAAAATAATGCAAATTATTCAGTCATTATTTACAGGTCCTGCTTTTTTTTTTTTTTCATCGTATGGACAAATTGTTCACAATTCTGGCTACTCCAGGACCCTGTCTGGGGCATACTTCACACCAATTCTTGGTCTGAAGCTGGAATGTTGCCGTGGACACATTTCTCACCTGCTTCATAAGACTAACACACTCTCCATCCCACATAACGCTGTAGAAGAAAGAATTTTAACAATCTTAACTTACTTTCTTTAAGCCCCCTTTACAAAGCATCCTACTTTTTCTTCTCTTTTTTTTCTTTTTGTAGCAATCAGCTTTGGATTGAGCAAGGAAGCCTCTTGGAATGTGGGGTCCAGTTATACCCAGAGAGTTTCTGGCCAGTCTACCAATGTCTGGCCCAAGACTGTGGTGCCCACATGCACGTGTGGTTCCATTTTGCAATTCTTACCTCTTTACCAGCTTGTAAAGGGTAGGGCTTGTCAACTCTCCTTTGAATGGTAATGTTCTTCTTCAAAAGGGTCTGGCCCTTTGAAACCTGAGATACCATTTTCTACATTCAGCTTCTTGTAGCCAGCAATGGCTGTTGATGGAGACTCAAACTCGGGGACTTTTGATTTTTATATAAACAGGTTCCAATAAGAATCAACAGGCCAGCAATGTAGGAGGAATTTTTAAGTAAAATGCAATTCACTGAATAAGTGTGGGGGTGTGTGTAGATCAGCTGTTCTCAACCTGTGGGTCGCGACCCCTTTGTAACAATGAAAATACATCGCAGCATTAGGAAGGTTGAGAACCACTGCTTTAGATAAAGATACTCACACACCATTCTTTCAGGCATTTCTCCTTCTCCCTTTTTACCTCCCATCCTCTGTTAATGGTAACTATAATTTCAGCAAGGTTCAAAGCCTTTACGCTCTGCCTACACTTGTAAAATTGTACGTCAGCATTTGATACTGCTTACGGATGGATCCTAAGAGTAGTCACATCACTGAGCTGTATGACGTAAGTATGGTTCAAGTTTTGGTATTTTATTTGAATGTATAAAGAAAGATAACTGGGAGGAGAAGAAAATAGAAACCTTGTCATTTCTCTGCCTGTCAAGTGAGATCAGTCCATTGCAGGTAAGAAAAGAGACTGCTATCAGCTGTTACTGTGTCATCCAGGTTGAAAGCTTTTATAGCCAACGTGCTAACTGTGCTTTAGCCTTGAAGATTTCACCTATAAATTCTGAAAGTTAAAAACCAATTAACAACTTTGATGTTATTAAGACTACATAAAAATTATTCAAAGTAGAGCTAAGCAGTTTGCTTAGTTTTTGTTCTGAACTTCACAAGTCCAACGTCTCAACTTGGGCTATTGGAAGGAAAATATTCGTGAGGTTCCCGTCACACGAATTACTTTCCTCACATTCTTTCATTTGATCCAAACCACGAGTGGTTTATGTCTGCAGCAAGACTTTCTTAGGTTTAATTTCTCCCTGTCACCTGCAAACACCCTCCTGTTCTAATTGTATTCTCTCTCTCTCTTTCTTTCTTTTTCTTTTTTTTTTTTTGCAGTTTTGGCCAGAGCTGGGCTTGAACCTGGCACCTCCCTACCCCCGTACCTGGGGCCAGCGCCCCACTCCTTGAGCCACAGGCACTGCCCCATTCCCTTTTTTTTCAATTAAGAAAGAATGCTATGCCTTCTTGACTTGTGTGCTCAAAGATTTCTAGGATTTTAGTCATTAAATTTACTGTTGGGAATGTTTTCCATTTTTATTCATGAAGATATTCTCAGCATTGACCGATTAACCGCACAAGACGGCTGCAAATCTCTGATCCCATCATTGACGTTTGGAGTCCTGGATTAGCTGCAGGAGTTTTTAAATAGCACATGTTCTCCCTGTCCTGGTTTTCTCCCTCATTTTGTCCCAGGTCATCGTCAGTTAATATCCCAGGAACGTGTAAGTGACAGAGGTTACATACCTGAATTCTGTCTTTGGTCCTTAATGTTTAATTGGTAGTTAGCTAGGTGTTGCCCTGTGCATTGAAAAGTCATCTCCCCAGAACTTTGAAATCATCACACCATTGCAGTCTCCATCTGGTCGTGCTGATGACAAGTTTGATGTCAGAAGATCTTATTTAATTATAAATCGATCACCCCCCACCCACACCCAGATGACCTTGGTTCCGTGATGTTTTTCTGATGATTCAGGACGGTGAACCTACCATCAATCTCTCTTTGCAGTTTGTGGTGTTGGATCTTGAGTGAACTTCTCCATCTAGAGGTCTGTATCTCTGATCTCTGAGCACTTCTATTATTTTCTAGAAAATACCTCCTGCGTTTTCATGCTCTCTCACTAGTCAGATTTTGTACTGAATGGCTCCATCTTTAATACATACATATATATATATATATATATATATATATATAACCTTTCCTTCCTAGGTTTGTATTTTTTGGATTTGTGATTTTTTTTTGGTTTGTTATCTATGTATTCTATGTATTCTGGGAGATTATTTTTGTCTTTCAACAATTCTCTCATTTTCTAAGTGGCATTTTGAGTTATAAGTGACATACACCAACTGCACTATCTAAAGTCTGTAATTTAATATTTTGACGTGGTGAAGCCACCATCACAAGCAGGAGAGGGAGCACATTCACCACGCAGCCGTGGCTCCACCCTTTTCTAAGATTCCCACCTCTGTCTTCCAAGCAACAACCAATGTGCTTCCAGCGGCTGATGCACTAGAGACAAGTTTGCATTTTCCAAAATCTCAGATAAATGCGACTAGGCGGGAGGCACTCTGTTTACCCTTCCACTCAGCATAACTATTTTCAGATTCTTCCATGTCATTGTGTGGACCAGGCGCACACCACATTTTCCTGCTGAGTCATATTCCCTCCTATGTGAATACCACAATCTGCTGGTCCGTTCACCTGTTGGTGGGTGCCCAGCCGCTCACCTCCACAGCTGCCCTGGGCATCCCTGTGTGAGTCTTCACACTCACCTGTGCTTTCATTTACCTAAGAGTGGATTGTACAGTGGCACATGTCTAACTTTTCGTGAAACTACCAAACTGAGAAGTGATTTCACATTGACATTTTACCAGTTGTGTATGAGAATCCCAATTCTTCTACATGGTCTCCAACACTGGTCTGGTCTGTCTTCTTAATTTTAGCCACCGTAAGCCTCGCATAGTGGCATTTCTTTTGGTTTTAATTTGCATTTTCTTACTAACTGAAGTTGTCGAACATCTTCCCTTGTATTTATTTGCCATCTATTTGTCTTCATTAATAAAGGGCCTGTTTAAATCTTCTGTTTTTTTTTTTTTTGAGACGGAGCCTCAAGCTATCCCCCTGGGTAGAGTGCCATGGCATCACAGCTTATAGCAACCTCCAACTCCTGGGCTCAAGCCAGTCTCCTGCCTCCACCTCCCAAGCAGCTGGGACCACAGGCGCCCGCTACAACGCCCGGCCATTTTTTAGTTGCAGCCGTCACTGTTGTTTGGCGGGCCCAGGCTGGGGATTCAAACCCACCACCTTAGGTGTACGTGGCTGGCGCCTTAGCTGATTGAGCCACAGGCGCCAAGCCAAATCTTCTGTTTTTTAATTGATTTGTTTCTTACTGTGTTTTGAGAATTCTTTGTGTATTTTGGATACAAATCCTTTATAAGATGTATGTTTTGTAACTTTTTTCTCCTGGTCTGTGGCTTTTCATTAACGAATTTTTGGAGAGCAGAAGTTTTAATTTTGATAAAGCCTAGGTTCTTTATTTTTTCTTTTATGTATCGTGCATTTGGTAAAGTGGCTAAGAAATCTTTGCATAACCAAAGTTCCCCCAAATTTTTCTTATGTTTTCTCCTAGAAATTTTACAGATTTAGATATTACATTTAGACAAGATACATTTTGAATTAAATTTTGCATGTGGTATGAGATATAAATGAAAGTTCATTTTCTCTGTATCAATGGCCAATTATTAAATGCCATTTGTTTATAACAAACCAAAAAACAAACCCTGTGTTCTTTCACCCACTAACTGCCTTCCAGTCCTCCACGTAGACGCGGATTGATGTTCAGACGATCTTGTTCCATCTGGTGCTGCTGAGATCAGCCTCACACTGTCTTAACCACTGTAGTTTTATAATAAAGCTCAAAATCACACAGTGTTAGTTTACCCAATTTATTATTCTTTTTCAAAGTTGCTTTAGCATGGACTTTTTATTTCCATGTGAATTTCAGAATGGGCTTTTGAACATGTATTTTTTTTTTTTTGAAAGCCTTTTGGGGATTTGATTGGAACTGCATTGAATCTACAGATCAATTTGCAGAGAACTGACATCCTAATAACGTTGAATTGTCTGAGCCTGGAGCAGTATTTATCTGCCCCCATTATGCCAGGGTTTCTCCACCTGGGCACATTAACATTTTGGGCCACAGAATTCTTTGTTGTGGGGCTGTCCTGGGCATGGCTGGATGTTTAGCACCATCCTCAGCCTCTACTCCCCAGATTCCAGCTGCATAAAGTCCTAGTTGTGGCCACCCAAAATATCACTAGTTGTGACCACCCAAAATATCTCTAGACATGGAATGCTCTCTGGAGCAAAACCCTGATTGAGAACCACAGCTTAAATCTTTTCTTTTTGGTGGAGACAGAGTCTTACTTTATCGCCCTTGGTAGAGTGCCATGGCGTCACACAGCTCACAGCAACCTCCAACACCTGGGCTTAGGTGATTCTCTTGCCCCAGCCTCCCAAGTATCTGGGACTACCAGTGCCCACCACAACGCCCTGCGATTTGGTTTTTTTGTTGTTGTTGTTGTTGCAGTCTGGCCAGGTCCAGGTTTGAACCCACCACCCTGTGTATATCGGGGCCGGCGCCCTACCCACTGAGCCATAGGCACCACCCCACAGCTTAAATCTTTAGTTTCTTTCAACAGTAGATTTGATTTTAAATATAGAGGCCTTATTTGCATGCTGTCCCTTTTATCCTATTATTTTACACTGTATTTTGGGAAGCTATTATAAATGGTAATTTTAACATTTCAATTTCCTACTGGTTGTTGTTATATGTAGAACTGAAGTAGACGTTTGTTTATTGACCTAGTATCTTGAAACACTACTAAACTCACTAATTAATTCTATCAGCTTTTAAAAATAGGCTCCATCAGATTTTCTACATAGATAATACTGCTGACTCTCAGCAAAGAGAATTTCACTTCTTTCTTTTCAATCTGAATGACTTTTATTTCTGTTTCTTGCTTTATTGTACCAGCAAGAACCTCTAGAATTATGTTGAATAAAAATGTCAAGAGCATTCTTGCCTGACTCCTGATCTAACAAGGAAAGTGTTTATCCTTTCACCATAAAGCTTATATTTACTGCAGGCTGTCCAGAGAGGCCCTTTATTGGATGGAGAAAGATCCCTTCTATTCTTAGTTTTTTGAGAGGTTTTCCTCAGAAATGTATATTAGGTTTTGTCTCACACTTCTCTCTGCTTCTAACAAGATGACTGCATGGTTATTTTTCTTTCTTTCATATGGTGAATTACAATGATTGATTTGGATGACGTTAAGTCCTCTTGCATTCTTGGGCTGTGTCTGTCTGACTTGGTCATAATGTGTTGTTCTTTTTACGTATTTTTGGATTTGATTTGCTAAAATTTAAAAAAAAAACAACATTCATTCATGACCACAAATCTGTAATTTTTTTTCTTGTCCTGTTTCTGTCGAGTTTCAGTATCAAACTAACCGCAACCTCATAGAAGGAGTTGAATTATTCATTCTTCTTCATTTTTTTTATGAAGCATTTTTATAAAATTGGTAACATTTTAAAATATTTGATAGATTAAAGCCATTTCATTAATTTTATTTTCTTTGTCTTTCTTTCTTCTTTGCTTTTTTGAGACATAGTATTTTTTATTGCCTTGGGTAGAGTGCCATGGCATCATAACTGACAGCCACCTTAAACTCTTGGGCTCAAGTGATTCTCTTGTCTTAGTCTCCCAAGAGACTAAGACTATAGGCACCCACCACCATGCCCAGTTAGTTTTTCTTTTTTTAGTAGAGATGGAGTCTTGCTCTTGCTCAGGCTGGTCTCAAACTCCTGAGCTCAAGTAATCTACCTGCCTCGGCCTCCCAGAGTGCTGAGATTACAGGTGTAGCCACCACACCCAGCCTTGAATTTTCTTTAAGGGAATATTTTGAACTATGAACTCAAGTCTTTAATATAATAGCTCCAGGGTGATTTAAGTGATCTGTTCTTTCTTCAGTGAGCTTTAATAGTATGTAATTATCAGGGAATCTTTCCACTGAATCTCATGAAGTTGTTCATAATATCTGATTATTCTTTACCTCCCTCATTCTTGATGCTATGATCTTTGTCTTATCTCTTTTTATTCTGATCAGTATGCCCCAAAGGTTTGTCATTGTATTTATTTTCTCAAAAAAAGGGTTTTGAGTTTATTGCTTTTTGTATTTTAAAATGTTTTCTATTTCATTAATTTCTGATCTTTATTGTTTTCTTTTTTTTCCATTTGGGTTATTTTGCTCTTCTTTTTCTAGTTTCTTAAAGTACAAGCTCAGGACATTGATTTGAGACTTCTTTCATATAAATATTTAGGCCTATAAATTTCTGCCTAAGTACTATTCTAGTAACATCCCACACATTTTTATATGTTCTATTTTAATTTTTATGCAACTGCAAAGATTTTTCAGTTTCCCTTTTGATATCTTTGTTGATTGATGAGTTATTTAGGATTGCATTTGAGTAATTTGTTAAGTATTTGGTTGTTTTCCAGAAATCATTCTGTTAGTTTTCTCTAATTCATTTTTCTAATTCATAGTGGTCAGAGAACATATATTATATGGATTGGAACCATCCAAATGTATCAAGACCTGTTTCATGGCCCAGGATATGGTCTACCTCGGTCAGTGTTTCACGAGTCCTTGTGAAGAATGTATATCCTGTTGCCACTTAGTAGCGCATTTGAAATAAGTCAGTTAGGTCACTGGGAGTGGTGGCTCATACCTGTAATCCCCCTACTCTGGGAGACTGAGGCAGTGGATCCCTTGAGCTCAGGAATTCAAGACCAATCTGAACAAGAGTCAGACCTCTTCTCTACTACAAATAGAAAAACTAGCTGGGTGTTGTGATGGGTGCCTGTAGTCCCAGCTACTTGGGAGGCTGAGTCAGGAGGATTGCTTGACCTAGAAGTTTGAAGTTGCCATGAGCTAGGATGTTGCCCTTGCACTCTGGCCTGGGCAACAAAGCAAGACCCTGTCTCAAAAAAAAAAAAAAAATTAGGTCATGTAGGTGATAGTTTTGTTCAAACTTTCTATATCTTTACTGACTCTCTGTCAACTTATCTTTGTTATCACTGAGAGAGCTGTATTGAAATTTCTGCCTATAACTGTGGGTTTGGCTATTTCTTCACTGCATTTCTACTTCGTTTGCTTCTTGTATTTTTAAGGTCTTTTACTGGATGCACAAAAATTTACGATCATTATATCCTTTTAAAGGTTATTTCTTTAGTATTATGACATGACCTTCTTTATTTCTGCTAATTTTCTTTGCTCTGAATTGTACAGTGTCTCAACTCTAGCTTTCTCTTGCTTGGCACTCGGATGATATGTATTTTTCTTTTAACTTGTGTGTATCATTCTTGTGGCATGCATTTCTTATAGGTATATATATAGTTGCTTTTTAAATCCAATGTAATAATCTCTGCATTTTAATTGTGATATATGGATCATTTACATTTGAGTGACTCTTGGTAGGTTTGTGTCTATCAGCTTTCATTGTTCTTTTTGACTATGCCATTGTCATGCCATCTAGGTCCTGATTTATATAATCTGCATTTTCTTAAACCTCTCCAGAAATAGTAAAGGTTTTATCGGATCACAAATTATTTATCGTATTGCTAATTATCCATTTTATTTACTGCAGTCTTTTTTTTCATACTTGTGGTTTTCTTTCCAAGACCAATGACCTTTTGAGACTCATTCATATTTTTTAAGTAAAAGATTAGTTTGAATTTTTGAGGTAGCTTTCTTTCTCAGCTTTTTCATGAGCACATAGCCCTCTTTTACAACCAGGTTTTTCCTATAAATATTAAGACTAAATAAAAGGTCTAGACATGTTGCTGGAATTTTAGCAGACATGTTTTATTTTAAGGTAAGCAAATACAAAACTGAGCCAAATAATAAAGGCCCCCAAAGTCAGAATAAAGAGAGCTTTGCTTTTGTAGATTACTTTAGCTCTCTATCTGGAAGGCCAGTTTTTCATAGATAATTCTTTTTCAATTTCTTTTTTTTTTTTTTTTTTGTTCATTTGTTTTTTGTCAGGGCTGGGTTTCAACCTGCCACTTCTGGTATATGGGGACAGCGCCCTACTCCTTTGAGCCGCAGGCACTGCCCTTTTTCAATTTCTTTATTAAAGATGTCTGCAAAAATTTGGGGGTTGTTGTTCCTTACTTGTTTGTTTTATCTTGGTTACAAAATACACAGTGCAGGGGTTGGAGGGAAGGCTAGGATGGTGGTGAGCTTGGCAATCCAACAGGACTGAGAGTTTCAAGTAGACTTATGTGGGAACCTCTCCAACTTTTGAATACCTCTTTCTCATAGTGCTAACAACCATTATGTTCATATTCAGACTGAACCAGTTTTCCTGGCTGCAATGCTCTGTTTCATGCTCTGGGAGTGTTCACTTCATTTTTGTCATCAGGTAGTACCATCCATGCTTCTTCTTTATGAGCTTAGTTGAAATCAGTTGGCCATGGAGGGTGAGCCTTATTATAATGGACGTATTCCTTTTTATAATCTCATTTCAATGAGGTGACATGAAGGAGGGAAGTCAAACACTTGTGCTTGGTTGGCCAAATTGATTTAAGACTTAAAAAATCAGAATGGAAAGAAAGGGAACTATTACTTTCATATATTTGTTTGTGGCTGCAATGGATATTAGACAAATTAGAAAGAGACATTCTTAAAAGGAAAGTGGGGGCTGCAGAGGGCTTATTCCTTTTTATTTTCTTCTTATTTTCTTCTTCTTTTTTTTAGCAATAGGGTCTTGCTCTGTCACCCAAGCACAATAATACTTCTAACTCCTGGGCTCAAGAGATCCTCCCATCTCAGCCTCCTGAGTTCTGGGCTTACAGGTGCCTGGCGTCAGACCTGGCCATATTTTAAATGTTTTTTTCTTAGCTATGGGTTCTCATGATGTTGCCCAGTGGGTCTTGAACTCCTTGGCTCAAGCAATCCTCCTGCCTTCGCCTACCAAAGTGCTTATTTATGTATGTACCTTGTAACATATTCCTATAAGTCAAACTTTGGTAAACTATAGCCAGTGAGCCAAATCCAGTCAGTGTCAGTTTTTGGAAATTAAGTTTTGTTGGAGTGCAGCCACACTCTCTCATTTACATGTTTTCTATTCCTGCTTCTGTGCTACAATGGCGCACTGAGCACTTGTCACAGAGCTCTTGAGGCCTGTGAAACCTAAACCCTCCCCCCCACCAAAATGTAGATCCCAGCTTTATATGAATCTGTAATCAGAAGCAAATCATAATCAGAAGCAGAGTTCAGAATAGCTTTCAGTAAAATCAGACTCCAGTCCTAGGTCCTAAATAATTATTTTTGTCTTTGCTGTTCTGAACTGAACACAATGAACTTTTTCAGTACAGCACACTGAGTTAGAATGCGCTTCCCCCATCAGACCTGTGTTAGTGCTTCGCTTTAACCAACTCCTTCTCTCACAGTTTCTTCACTCATTCTTTGAGCAGTAAACAGTTCCTCTAACAGTGAGACTTCGGATAAAAGTGCAAATTTTATATTTTTTTAAAAACCAAGTAAAAATTATAAAATTATTTAGTATTACCTCTATAGAACTGAAATTATCTACTGTCCTAAATAAGCATAAATTACTGTTGGACTCACCAAGTTGGTGATTCATCATTCACAATAGAAAGAAAAAAAAACTATTTTTGTAGGGTCTACTATGTTGGGTTATTTACAAGCATTACATATATTAGCTTCACAGGAAAAGATAGTTTATTTTTACAAATTATAAGTAAATGTGAACTAACTAACAAACTTCAGAGCCTTGGGTCTTTGATAGACAATGTCCTGCTTCCATGCTCCATCCAATAAAGATAAAAATGATTATTTGTGGAGACGTCATAAAGCATCAACTTTTACTCTTAATGTGTCTTGGGATTACAGCTAATTTAAATAAAGCTGATTTTTTTCTACTAGTAAGAATTAAGTTTGAATGCAGAAAACCAAGGGAACCAAAAGCTGGTTCTTTGAAAAGATTAACAAAATTGACCAAACTTTAGGCCAATGTATCAAGGAAAAAAGAGACAGTAGTTAAGCTACTAGAATAAAAAATGAAATAGGAGACATTAATACTTACCTCACAGAGATTTGAAAATACTTATAAAAGTAAACAATGAACAACTGCATGTCAAAAAATCATATAGCACAGATGAAATGGACAAATTATTAGAAAGAAACAAACTACCAAAACTGACTCAAGAAGAGATAGATGATATATTCTAGGTTCGAATAAAGCTGTAACAAACAAGAAGATTGAATTACAACTAAGAACAAAATTACCCACAACAAAAAGCCCAGGGCCAGAAGGAATCGTTGCTGAATTCTACCAAACATTTAAAGAAGAAGCAACAAGTCTTCACCAACATTTCCAAAAAGTAGAAGAGGAAAAGATATTTTTCAAATCATTTGATGAGTTCAGTATTCTTCTGATTATCAATACCAAAGTTACCAAAGGAAAGAAAACTGTAGACCAAACCTCTTATGAATTAAGACACAAAAATCCTCAACAAAATTTTAGCAAACCAAACTCAGCAGCATATAAAAAGAATTATACACCCTGATCAAATAAGATTTATCTTATAAATCCAAGGTTGGTTTAACATCCAAAAATAAATTAATGTAATACCTTATATCAATAGACAAAATCATATGATCATCTCAATGCAGAAAAAGCATTTGGCAAAACCTAACACCTATTCGTATTGAGAAAAACCACAACACCACTCAACAAACTGGAGCTAAAGGGAACTTCCTCAGTCTGGTAAGGGACAACAGCGAAAACCCACAGCTAACACCCTCCTAAATGGAGAAATCTTCAGCTTTCTCCACAAAACCAGTAGCAAGTGCAGAGTATCTTCTCTTGCCATGTCTATTTAACACTGTAATAGAGGTTTTCACCAGAACAATTAGACAAAAAAAAAAAGAACTAAGAGCCCTTCATCACAATGTTTGATAAGAAGTAAAGCAATCTCTATTTGCAGGTGACATTATCATATATACAGAAATCTAAGGAATTCAACTAAAACCGAATAGAACTAATAATGAGTTCAGTGAGGTTTCAGGATACAAGATCCAAACACAAAAATCAATTGCATTTCATAGACATGCAAAGAATAATTCAAAACATAAAGTTAACAAAAGGATTGCATTCACAATAGCATTAAAAGGAATAAAATAGGAATAAATTTAGAAAAGAAGTACAAAAGTAGGCTCTGAAACTTGCAAAATATTGTTAAAAGAAGTTCTAAATAAACGGAAAAACATCCATGTTATTGTACTGGGACACTTGACATTATTGAAATTGCAATACTCCCCAAATTGGTCTATAGATTTAATACTATTAGAATCTCAGCTGATTTTATAGAAATTGGCAAGATGATTCGAAAATTCACATGGGATTACAAGACCCAAAATATGCAAATCATCCTGAAGAAGAAGAACAAAGTATGAGGATTCACACTGTCTGATTTCAAAATACTCTACACCGTCATGACATTTGAGACAATGAGGTCTGGAACAAGCACAGACATATAGATCGATGGACTCGAGTCTAGAAGTAAATTTATGCATCAACAGTCAACTGATAATTTGTAAGAGGTGATAAGATCATTCAATGGGGATAATTATAGTCTTTCCAATAAATGGTGTGGGGGCAAGTGAATAGTGTCGAAAAGAATTAAGGTGGACCCTTACCTCACACTGTATGTCAAAGTTAACTAAGCTATACAACTCTTGGAAGAAACACAGGGATAAATCTTTACAATCATGGGTTTGGCAAGGGATTTTTAGATATGACACCAGAAACAACAACAACAAAAATAGATAAATTGGACTTTATGAAAATTAAAACCTTTGAGCTGGGCATTGTGGTGGGTGCCTCTAGTCCCAACTACTCAGGAGCCTGAGGCAGAAGGATCACTTGAGGTTGGAGGTTGCTGTGAGCTGTAACACCATGGCACTCTATGCAATGTGACAGAGTGAGACTCTTTCAAAATAATTACTTACTTAATTAAAAAAAAATAGAATTTAAACCTTTTGTGCCTCAAACAACGTTAGCCTCCCATAGAAAGTGCATAGACAGCCAGCCCATAGGGTGGGAGAAAACATTTGCAAGTGTGGTATCCAAAAGGACGTGCACCCAAATATCTAAAGAATCTTATAACTTAGTGACAAAAGGACAGATGACTTAATTTAAAAATGGACAAAGGATCTGAATAGACAAAGAAGAAACATAAATGGCATAAAAGTGCTTTCAAAGATGCTCAGTTGTCCCATCAGTTGTCAGGGAGACAAACCCAAACCACTCTGAAGTAACTGCTTCATACCCACCAGGACAGCTAGAACTAAAAAGTCAGATGGTAAGTGTGGGAGGGCATGTGGGGAAATTGGTACCCACATAAACTTCTCAGAGGAACATAGAATGGTGCAGCCACTGGGAAAATAGTCTGGCAGTTCCTGGAGTGAGACAACACAGAGGTAAAATGTGACCCAGCAATTCTGCTCAAGGGTTTATGCCCAAGAGAAATAAAAATTATATGCACACAGAAGCTTGTACATGAATATTTGTAACAGCATTATTCATAACAACCCAAAGGTAGAAATAACCCAGATGACCATCAATGGATGAACAGATAAACAAAATGGGGGGTACTCATACATGGAGTATCATTGGGCCATAAAAAGGAAGGAATTACTGAAACCTGCTGCTACGTGGATGAAACTTGAAGACGTTATGCTGAGTGAAAGAAGCTGCTGCCGAGGGCTACACACCATGATTCATTCCTATCAAAGTCTGGAACAGGGAACCCTGTAGGGAAAGAAAGAAGATCGGTCAGTGTTTTTGCAAGGATGACGGGGGTTATGGTCACATCTATCTGCAAATATACAGAGGGTGTCCCCAAAATGTATGCCCATTGTAAGAAAGGAAAAAACTGTACCAAATTTGTAACACTGAAGTCATGTTTGACTTCCGACTTGTATTCATCTTTTGTTACTGGCATATATTGAGTATTGCAAATTTTAATACACTTTTTTCCTGCCTTAAAATAGCACCCTCTGTACTTTAAACATTGAGTTGTATGATTTAAATGGGTGAATTTAATGGTATGTTACATATTTCTTAATAAAGCTGTTAAAATTGAGTTTGATTGGTAATACAAAAGATTGAAATAATAGTGGTGTTAATAAGATATATTTAATTTTTTTCGCATTCAGAAGGTCTGAAAGTAGCCAGCCCAGAGCAAACAGAGTGGCCCAAGTCTCAGGGACCCGCCTGCCTCTGCCTCATTGTTCTCCGGTTAGCTTAGAGTAATACGGCCGCCTCCTGGCCATAAATCTGACTGTTATTTTGTTTATTTAATTAATTTTTTTTCTTTTGAGACAGTCTCCCTCTATTGCCCTGGGTAGAGTGCTGCGGTGTCAACCTAGCTCCCAGCAACCTCAAACTCCTGGGCTTAAGCGATCCTCTTGCTTCAGCCTCCCAAACAGCTGGGACTACAGGCACCTGCCACAACACCGAGCTAGTAGAGGTGGGGTCTCGCTCTGGCTCAGGCTGGTCTGTAACTCCTGAGCTTAAGTGATTCCCCCCTCCACCCCCGCCCGCCTTGGCCTCCCAAAGTGCTAGGATTACAGGTCTGAGTCATCTTGCACAGCCCATAAATCTGACTTTTAAATAACAGAAAGGAGGAAGAGGGAAAAACGTTACACTTCTCCCTTTTAATAATATCCCAGAATTGTATGTGCCAAAATTGGCCATAATGTGGTCATATGGTTCTACTTACATAAAAGTGAAGATGGTGAATTTTGGCTTTATTCCAGGACTACTATTCTAGGGAAGAAGAAGTTGTAAGTGAACATCAGCAATCTCTGTCATATTAACAAAATAAATATTTGACCAGGGTGAGCATAAAAAATGTAATGCTCTGTGAAAACCTAAGATGGCATTTTTATTGAGCATGGAGTCGGGGGCAGAGAAGGAGAGAGAAATAGAGATTATTTATTTAAAAACACAAGTAATAGCAAAATTCTGTATCAAGGATTCTGAGTAGCACAAATTCATTATAATCAGTTATCAAGCAGAAAGACAGTATCAGCTGCAGGCAACCAAGCTGAAGCTTCAAGGGAGCGCCTGATTTAAAGCAGCACTGGAGTAATAGGAAGAAATGAGGTTTGGCTTCACCATGAAAAAGAAAATTAAGATATTGGAGTATACACATCAAAACATCAAGTAAAGGAAAGCTTATTCAGGTCAATTAAAAGTTCAAGAAAGATCTTGTCCATTCTACTGTGAAATAGAAATACACACTAAGGAAAGCGTTTGTGCTGCGTGATAACATTTGGGAATAAAATTTCTTTATAACAAAAGCATGGGAGCCAAGCAAATCAGGCATAGGAGCGCAATTAGCAACATAATTGAATCTACAGCCCTTAACTTTTTTCTGATTCTTTTTTAATTTCAAATTAATATGAGGCTACAAATGTTTAGGTTACATTGTTTTCAATTCTAAGGTAAAGTTCAAGTTGTAGTTGAGCCCTTCACCTGGGGTGTGTTGATCACCCTCACGTGTGCACATTAGGCCAGACCCCGCCAATTGCCCTCTCTCCTCCCACCAATCGCCCTCTCTCTTCCCCCCGCCCTTTTTTCTGATTTTTTAAATTAACACACCTGATGTGGTGTTGGGATGATTTAGCATCCAGAGGTGTTGACTTTAGCTTGAATTTCTCATTCATGTTGTGGTATCAACGTTGCCCTTACTTCTTTGAATAACCAGAAAGGTGTTGATATTTAATGTGTCAATATTTAGTATGCATAATTTTTAGTTGCATACTAAAATAAGTAAAACAATAAATCTATATCCCTGAACCTATAAATTTAAAAATAACTAGCATAATTTAAATACAGTATTAGAAACATTTTTTTTTTTTTTTTTTTTAGAGACAGAGTCTCACTCTTTTTCCCTGGGTAGAGTGCCATGGCATCGTAGCGCACAGCAACCTCAAACCCTTGGATTCAAGAGTTCCTCTTGGCTTAGATTCCCGAGTAGCTGAGAGCTACAGGAGCCCACTACATTGCCCAGCTAGTTTTTGATTTTTCAGTAGGGATGAAGATCTTACTCTTGCTCAGGCTGGTCTCAAGCTCCTGAGCTCAAGCAATGCACCTGCCTCAGCTTCCCAAAGTGCTGGGATTACAGACATGAGTCACTATGCCCAAGATAATTAACAATCATTGTAAATAGGGGCTTACAAAAAAATTCTTAGCTATTGAAGGAACTCTTTTCTGTATAGAACTTATTTGCAAGTGCCTGGGAAAAGAAGATAAATAATGTAAAAACAAAGAACCAAATTTCTCCAACTTTTCGTTAGGGGAAATTATATTTAAGAACTGGAATTGTATTTAAGAACAATTAATTTAAGAGACTTGGGTTTAATATTATTTTCTGGCTATGTTACCTTGGGCAAGTTAGTGAACCTTTCTGAGTTTCAGTTGCCTCCGTCAGGATGAGAATCCCCATCTCATAAGGAGAACGGATCATTGATATACCCGGAATATTCATTGATATGCCCAGAATATTCACAGATATGAGGTATTCCTTTCTTGTTCCTTTTTTATGGAAATATATCAAGATTCTCAGTAGAATATAAGGTCTAAGACAGTGGAAAAAATGAAAAGTCCAAATGTGTAGGATATAGACATTTATTTTTCCCATAACTGGCTCCCAAATAGTTGGTTTACAGTGTGGTTTTGGACAAGAATTAATGGAAGATACAATGACCAAAGGGGACTTCCAGCTGACATGGATTCTGGAACATGGGTTGTTTTTATTTCTCATCTCTCTGTCTTGGTCCTGAGTGTATGCACATCTCATCGGTTTCTGGAAGGCTTGTGCTGAACAGACTAGTTTAGTATAGAAGCCAGATTTCCTTTCTCTCCTGCTGGCTGGCGGGATGAGTGTCACCAGAACTTTCCATCCACCCTCTCCTTTCTACATGGCGTTAAGTACTGCTACGGGACTAATAAGCACATTCAGATGACTGATTAATAATCTCCCTACCATCAGCTCTCATTTATCACAGCCAGATAATTTGAATTTCAAATTATCTCCAGAAAGCTTCCCTTCTGAATATTTATTGACATTCCAGCAACTCTTCTTAATTAAGTACTTTATTGGAATGAACAAGATCTTTGTTTACTCTAGTCCAGCAGAAGCGTGAAGAGTCAAAACAACAGCATCACTGCTCTGTGGAAGGCGCCAAGGAGGACTCTGCCAAGAAATCCTGGTTCTGCCTTGGGCTGTCAGCCATCCCTCCCACTGAGAGCGAGTGTCCTCACGGGCTGGACATGCTACTGGGCACATGTAAACAAATAAGACACTTCGTTAACCTTAGGAACTAGGCAGACATGCCAAAAATGATAATATGGAAAGAAAAGTATCTCCCAGGAGGTGCAGCGGAGAACGGGGAGACACATCTAGCGTCACACAATCCAAGTGAGAGCAGAGGAGAGGTCTTGGGCTCGCCTTGAGACAAGAGTTAGCCAACAACTGGGAGAACAGGTGTGTCACATCCTCAGTAGAAAGGTGACGCAGGGTGACTTAAACAGGGGACGGGTCAGGTACCCAAGTTTTCTGCAGGGTGCTGCACACCTTTTCCAAGAGAGGGTGGATGACAAAGATGAATGCCTGTGGAGGTTTCCTGTTTAATGTAACCTAGTGTGAATCTTCAGAATATCTGAGGCTCCTGATTTCATACCTTGATGCTAAATAAATAAAAATACCCTAATTATATTGGCATGGTTTACTATTTCAAGTGTTTTCTGCTGCTGTGGAAAGTCATCTGCCCTCACTGTCACCCCCATCAGGCTCTATTTGAAAGGTCGTGTTCACCACCCAGTATGAAAACACACACCTGGGTACTGGGGGTGGCATCTAAGTAACTCTGCAAAAGGGGCAATAAGGAACTCTGTGTATTGAATTTCACGTAATCTCATGCTAATAATTTTTATTTATGATTACAGAACAATATCTGTAAATTCCATTGCCACAAAAAAAAAAAGCCAGCTGTTTTTCTCAAAGCAAACTTTAGCTTTTAAACAAAAGTGGTTTCCTTTAATTGAACCAACAGGTTTTGTATGGTCTAGAAATATGTCATCAATAAAAAATTATTTTCCTGCTGTTCAGTGACCATTGTATTAAGCATCGTATGTTTTTTTTATGTTTTCAATTATTTTATTATTTGTGTATTCACTTATTTATTTTGAGACAGAGTTTCACTGTAGTGCCCTGGATAGAGTGCTCTGGTGTCATAGCTCACAGCAACCTCAAATTCCTGTGCTCAAGATATCCTCCTGTCTCAGCCTCCTGAGTAGCTTGGGACTACAGGTGCCTGCCAAGATGGATGTCTGGGTAGTTTTACCATTTTTAGTAGAGACAGGGTCTCAATTTGCTCATGCTGGTCTTGAACTCCAAAGCTCAGGAGATCTATCCACCTTGGCCACCTGGAGTGCAT
The DNA here is from genome assembly GCA_963574575.1 of Galagoides demidoff. Classification (NCBI taxonomy): domain Eukaryota; kingdom Metazoa; phylum Chordata; class Mammalia; order Primates; family Galagidae; genus Galagoides; species Galagoides demidoff. The sequence continues at coordinate 27,753 of CAUYQV010021964.1, forward strand.
GTTTTCAATTATTAATCAATGAAATTTTTATAAAAATGTTTTTATGACTGACAAAGATGACTGCAGAATCAATGTGTCTGGAGAGGCACCCACTCAGTGAAGCAGAGAGACACTATCTAGATCCAGTCCTGGGAGCCAGGCCATCTGGGAGCGGTAAAGGAATTTAAAGGTCATCTTTCTTGCACCTGCCCAGGGCCTGTGTGAAACCATAACCCTTCTTTTCTCCATCTGCCCTTTCCATTCAGATTTTTTTTTTAAAGCAAGTCATTTTTAAAACTTTGAACAAAAGGGTGGGAGGGGGAAAGGTGGTGAGGTGAACCACAGGGCATTGTGAGTTGCGTGGGGTTGTCTCCCCAGCCTATTTCTAATTTCCCTCCTGGTTCTCTTCTCCAAATACAGAACTGTGAGTGGCAGAGGCTGTGTGCACGTCCCTACAGCCTGATGCATAAATGGGTCTGCAGCCGCATTACCTCTGCCTGGTGGGTGCTGGGTGCACTGTTGGTAATTGGACAATGGGTGAATTACTAAATATACTTCCTCAGGACAAATATGAGCAGTGGGGGTCTTCCATGACAGAAATGAAATCTCTTGAAACAGAATGTAAAGGTCAAACCAGGCCATCTGATTTTACTGACAGTAGTGTGAGGCAGAACTTTTCCCTTGCTTTAAATTTTTAAAAATATTACTGTTGCATAATTATAATGTGATAAATGGATCCTTAACTTATATATGATTACTTGGTATGGATGATTCCTTTTTTGGACAGTAAGACAATAGTAAGATCAACTCTGTTAATAGGAAAGTGTATTAGCTTCTCTCTGTCACTGAACTGTTAAGGGTTAGAAATATAATTTTTCAAACAATGCCACAGCTCTGCTGAAAATCACAGTTTTTAGTTGTCAGTTACCTAGGTTTCAGAATCAGTTAACATGAACCTAAAGAACAGCCTCACACAACAAATGGAACAAAATCTCATAATATACCTGGATGGTTTTCCTTTAAAAATCATCTTGTCTTTGTCTTGGGTCCTGGAAGCAGAGCCTGAGGCAGGAGTTCAGGTTCAGTTGATTTTGGGGGGCTGGTGTCAGGTACAGGTGCTTAAGGATGGTCTAAGGCAGGGGTTCTTAACCTGTGGGAACTGTATTAAAGGGCCGCAGAATTAGGAAGGTTGAGAACCACTGGTCTAAGGTCAGACTGGCTTTCGCCCCATCCTACTGGGAGCTGTGCACAGGGTGCTGCTGGGAAGGAATAGGTTTGCTCCCACTGCAGTCACTGGCCCTGGTCTGGAAGGCCTTGGCTCCTGTCTGGAGCACAGGGGGAAGTGTGGGGTCACTGTTGCTCACAGTGTGCCTCAGGACAGGGGTCTTCCAATAGTGCCTCAGCTGGTGACCTTGGAGGTAGGGAATGAATAGAATTCACACAAAGCTGGGCAGAGCAGCAGCTCCAGCTGGAAGCAATATCTTCAAAGATGGTGAGGACTCAGATCAATGCAGGCCATCCCAGAAGTGTCTTCCACCTGCTCTGCAGGAAGCAGCAGCCTCACTGGCATGATATTGTCCCAGTCCATCTGGGTTGCAGGAACGGAACACGCAGCCTGGGTGGCTTATGAACTCATCGTCTTTGGGCAATTCTGAGATCAAGGAGACAGGAGATTCAGCGCCTGGTGAAGGCCAGCACCTGACTCATTGTCAGCCACCTCCCTCACAGCCATGTCCTCTTCAGAAGGGCACTGATCCCCTTCCTGAGGGCTCTAGCATGTGCCCTAATCACTTCCCAAATACCCCACCTCCTAAAACCATCTCAGGGGTTGGGGGTGTTAAGATTTTTATCAATTTTGGGAAGATGCAATCACATGGACCAAAGCAACATTCTTGCTGCAGTTTGGGTGGTAAACAACCAACAGTGCTGGAGATTCCACTGGAGGTTCAGCCTTCCAGCTGTGGGGATGACACACAGGAGAATCCTTGGAAAATGCGGGGAAAGGAGAGTGACCTGAAGAAAAAAGCGGGGGTGGGGGTGGGATTGCTTAACCAAAAAAAAAAAAAAAAAAAAAAAAAGCGACTCGCTTGCTCACCCAGATCATGGAAAACTTGGCCTCGTTTTCTAAACCAGCTTCCCTCAGCTGCTGTGCTGGAAACCTTGATGCCTAATTTTCTGGAGTTGGTCCCAGTGGCCCATCCCTCCCTGGATGCAGCAACTGGAGGTGGTGTCATCACCAGGTGGGCTGCCGTTGCTCCGGAGTCCGGGGGGTGGAAACTCCAGGCTCCACTCTCACCTCCAGTATTTCCAAGATAGAAATGTTTCCACAAGAGCTTCCAAAAAAAAGTGCGATAAAGTTTTACAAAATTTCCAACTGACTAACTTAAAATCAGTACCTCCCCCTTGGAACTGCATATATAATCAAATACAGATTTCCACAGGCTTACTACTGGTCACTGGCTAGCAACCTAGTGGGCTCAGGAGGTATAGTTAGGTGAGATGATTGGACTTGAGGGGTCCAATGGAGCAGCAAGTGAGTTTCCTAAGTGGTGGGGAGTTAATAAAGGGGAGATATTTGTGGATGACCCCTCTGAGCATGGTGTCCATGGCCACGCAAGGTGAGGCAAGGAAGGGGACTCAGGGAGTTACTGCAGTGAGCTCTGAGTCGCTGACAGTGGTGGAGGGGTCGGCATCTCAGGAGCAGCCAGACGGGGGCTTCTCACAGATGCTGACCTCACTCAGAATGGGTTTAGGTCCATCCTTCTCTTTATCATGTGTGAGGAGCCAACAAGAAGCTCCCTAGGCCTTTGGTGAGTCACCAGCACCCGAGGGGAGAGCTGGCGTGAGTGTCCCATCCAAAAACAGTAAGCACTAAATAAAATTAATGCCATAGGTGATGTAGCATTTACTGTTTCCTTGGAACAGATTAACATGGAAAAAAACAAAAAGTGAACAACAGCCCATGGAGACCTTCTCCGTGTCCCAGCCTTAGAAGACTAACCTGGTATCTATACAAAGTGGCTGATGATGGCATGGACCCAGGGCGTCTCACTCTCCCTGGCGATCCCTATCAGTGGGAGAACAGCCAAAACCCAAGTACCAACAAGACACCGCCTCTCTAAGAGCTTTCTCTGCCTTGCCACTGGGTCTACCAGCCACAAGTTGGACCCCATAGCAGGACACAAGTGAGTGACTCCTGTGTTCTCACCATCCACGGTCAAGGAGCCACTTACAAGCCTCACATGTAGCCTCTACTCAGTGGCAGCAGTCAAAAAACAATTTTGAAAATAATCATTTGAGATTCTTCCACAAGCGAGATGCTGCTCTGGGTCCCTTACATGTATTTTTATTGTCTTCTTAAATGCTTAAAGCAATGATAAAAATAGGAGTAGCATTATTAGCTCCCTTGACAAATGAGAAACCTGCAACCTCTTTGCCAAAGTTCAGTTGCAGAGCTGAAAGAGTGGCAGATCTAAACTAAGTAAGATGGTGCTAGTGGGTAAAAGGCAGTGCATGTTATTACTACTTATTTGTTCGTATGTAATCAGAAAGTTAGAGATTATGGAAGCACAGGTGAGGAACACCTAAACCAGCCTCATGGAGATGAAGAAGACTCCTGGTCTGCATTTGCTAATCGATGGCTGAGACCATCTAGCAGCGATTCTGTTCTCTTGCTATCTGACGTTTAATATCTAAATGAAAAGTAAACCTTTTATTGTTAAAGATGAAGTGTTATTTGCATGTTCACAACAAGGTTAGTTCACAGTCGGCAGTGCTGTCCCCTCAAAGATGCAATGATTTTGGGTACACAAAATTCAGAAGTCAGAAGTTTCATGCATATAGCTCCTCTCATCTCCGTCTCAAGGGTGAGCCCAGGAAGGTGTCTCAGGCACAACAGATCTGTCTCAGCTGAGAAACCCTGAGCTTAGGAAGTCTGGGACTTAGGAAGGAGTCTCAGAGAAACCTGCTATACTCTTTAGTGTCCCGGACAAGAAATAAACATGCCCTTTTCCCTGAAGGGAGATAATATTTGGATTTTGCAAACCTTTTTGCTATGAAAATACCCTTGAAAAGATAGCCCAGGAGAAAAGCTGCCACAAGATACGCAGAAACACTGGAACCTTGCCTCCAGGCGGCAGGGTGGCGTGTCTGTTAGATGTGCAAACTCAGGGGCCCACCTAGACCGTGGAATAGAGCAGTGATTTTCAACCAATGTGCCAGGGCACACTGGTGTGCCATGAGAGGATCTTAGGTGGGCCTCTGTAGCAGGAAACCGACGCAGACAGAAGACTCCAGGCACCAGTTGATTAGAGGAAGTGGGTTTATTCGGCCAGGGGTACTCGGAACACCAGTGTGTTTCCCAAAACCGAGTCCCCCGACTCAATATCTTGCCTCTCTTTTATCCACTTTTCAGGGTGGGAGTGCACGTGAGGGTCATAAAGCAGAGAGAGACATGACATCATCCTCAAGGTTCCAGGCTCAAGGGGGAAGGTCCGACCACCTTCCCTCAAAGGCAACAGAAACCTAAGGAAGTTACTAGGTTACAATCTAGGCCCCATGTATGGCAAGGAAGAAATATACAGACAACAGAAACACCTGTGGCTTGGCTGAGGCCTACACAGGGTGGCCAGGACAGATTCTTTTAGTTCTGCTTTTACTTTCTTGCCTCACCTCGAACATGTTTAATGATCATTAATTATTATTTTTGATACAGAGTCTCACTTTGTCATGGTAGAGTGCTGTTGCATCTTAGCTCACAGCAACCTCAAACTCTTAGGTTCAAGTGATCCTCTTGCCTCAGCCTCCCAAGTAGCTAGGATGACAGGTGCCACCACAACACTCATCTATTTTCTAGAGATGAGACCAGTGTGAACCCTTTGGTTCACGCTGGTCTTGAACCTGTGAGCTCAGGCAATCCACCTGCCTCAGCCTCCCAAGTACTGGGATTATAGGTGTGAGCCACTGTGCTGGCCTAATTAAATTATTCTGAAAGAAGTTCAAAGCACAGTAATTATATTCTTTTTTTAGCCAAGATAATTTAAATATGCCATGGAAGTTTAACTATAGGTTCAAGTGTGCCATGAGACAAAAAAGGTTTAATAGTCCTGGAATTAGAGGCTCTCTGGGATGGGTTTAACAAACCTTCAAGTGATTCTTTGGGAAGTCCTAACTGCCTTTGGAATCCTGTTTTCTGATTAGTTGCCCACAGCTATGCAGGGTGGCCAAGCGCTTTCCATCTAGCTCACAGATCACATTTCTGCACGTGGGAGTGATCCTCAAGTTTACCCTTGTAGAGGATTAAAAATCATACTTGCTACAACAGCCACCAATCTCATAACTCATCTGAGGAATTGCTGAGAACAAGACAATTTCCTGGCAAGTCTGGAAATCTCTTGTGACTTGGAAGGCAAGCCACCAAGTAACTCAGTAATCCCAGAGGAGCAAAGTTCACTCCTGTAGTAGTAAGGCTGATGTGAAACATTAAGCATTTAATGGCAGTTCCTTGAAGGATTAGTGGAGAAAACTTGCATGTAGTCTATTTGGAGATCATTTCCGTAAGTATATACTCTCTTGGCACCTATGAGATCATCTCCCTGAGCATGCATCCCCTGCATGTCCTTGCTTAGTAATCTTTCTGCCCCTTATGTATCTTCTCAATAAAAGGACTCTGTGAGAAGTGCTGGGCACTTGCCCTACCCATATGGGAAGCCCACCTCTTGCAGCTTGTACTCTCAATCTGTGGCCTGTATAATCATTTATGTGGTTGCAACATACCCACATATCCTGGTTGGAATGACCTTTTTCTTTACTGCATAGTCCTTGAGATAATTTCACAGCAGTGACCCCATTGATGTGCAAACTCTCTTTTTCTTTTAATCTCACACCAATAAACATTGAAATGCAGATGACAGTTTTGACATTCGCAAAAATGTGGTTTTAATTAGCATGTTGATTGCTTGATCTAAAAAGCCAGATGCTTAAATATCATGAAAGGTCACAAGAACAAATCCTTAGTTTTCATGTTCAATATTCTAATTCTATGGAATTAGAAGTGATTGAGTTTGGTCACATTAGAAGATGATTTTATTTAGCTCCCTGATCTTTGTTTAATGTGTTAGGATAAGTAAAGGAATTCAATTCTCATAAAAGGGAGGAAACAAAATTACCCAAGCCCTACTCATATCAGTTTTCTTTGCTAATAGTGAACACTTACAATGAAAGCTCAGTGACTTCCTTTCTGAATAGAAAATCCGTAACAATAGAAAACATAAAGAAAAAAATCTTTGTTTGAAGCAAATTATTAAGAAGACAATTTGAAGAAAGTCTTATCTAGAAAGTGGTTTTGACAAAACTATTATTCTTTTTATACCTTTTTTTTTTTTTCAGTTTTTCACAGGTTCTGTGTTAGATTTGCAAGGAATCATGCCCAGTTAGGTGAACTTTCCACAATCTAAGTGGAAGTTAAAATATTGGCAATGTTCCCTGCCCTTCAATTCAAGTAACTCACCAGTGGAATTAAATCAGATGGATATTTGTTCTTGGGCAAATCCAATCTGAATTATATCCAAGTAGGTTTTACCAAGCACTTCCTTATAATGCTCACCTCCCCACTGCTGACATAGAGTAAGAATTTGCATTATAGAATGTTATTATAATTCCTTACATGACTAAAACCCGAGTTTCTTTTCAACTGAGTGTTCTTACATTGTTAAGTAGATAACAATCCAAATCAGAGAAACTTAGAATTTCACTTATTAGCTCAAGGTGAAATGGGAAGGTGTTTACCAAACATTTCCTCACAGTGCTCTTCTCCTCCGTGGTGACATAGAGTAAGAATTAATGGGGCAATAAATATAATACTTGAGATTCAACTCAAATTCATATCAGAACAATTTCTGATCTTTTTATGGAGTTGCCCTGGTTCTATTATCAATTACAAAATATTTTATCTCTTGAATGCTAAGGGTCTGGGCATTTTGGAACCTTCTCTTCCGTTTACCTGGGGCTTGCAGAGCTTCTGTAGTAATTTGTCCTCCTTCTCCCTTCACCTTGAGTTAATAAGTGAAATTCTAAGTTTCTCTGGTTTGGATTATTATCTACTGAACACAATGTAAGAACATTCAGTTGAAAAGAAACTTGGGTTTTCGTCATGTAAGTAATTATTATAGCTTTCTATAATGCAAATAATCGCCCACTTTTTAAGGTGTGATTTTTTTTTTTATGTGTTGGTTAATATGCACAGCTAGGCCCACCTGCCTTCGTCTTCCTACTTCATGGGCTGTGCTCTACCTAAGCAAAACTACTTGATGTTGTTTGTCCAGAGTCTCACACTGGCATAGACAGGAACTGAATCCAAACATTCTGTGAAGTAGACCAGACTAGGATACGCATATCTAGTTTCATGCAAAGAGCTCAGAGACTGTAACTCACATACTTGCAATAACCAAAAGCTGATAAATCCAATGATATATCCTGGAAAGTTCAGAAAACTGAGGTCATTAGGTGAATACAGAGAGTCACAACCATGATCTGCTTACCTAAAGCAGAAGCTCTTAGAACCGTAAACTGCTATGGATACTTAAATGGTAATTTTGATGAGTTGATGAAGGCTGAGTATGGACCCATAAAGAATGAGAAACTCTTCGGAGAATGCAACCTTAGGAAAGCCACCACAGAAACCCTGCCAGGTTCTTATGGTGAAGATCTGAGAAAGATCCTCCCATGGCCCTGGCAGGGGGAGGAGGAAAGAGAGTAGTCACTGGGATGTATGCCCAGATCCTTCTGCATAGCAAACCCCTGGTCTCCAGGAGAAACAATACTGTGAACTGTATCTCAGCTGTGGGAAGGCATCCCTCACACTTCAGATCCCCTTGGCTTTCCTGTTTCACCTACTGATAGGATAAGAGAGGGTGGAACTCCTACTTCAAGGAAGGTAGTTGTGGAACAATGCAGCCGGAAAGGCCAGTGAGGTAGGGGGGAACGCCACGGTGCCAGAGGACCATTTGAGAAAGTCCAGCTCAGAGATTCAGATGCACTAACAGGTGGATCACGCAATTTTAAAATACTTTCCCCCAGCCATTCAATCCCTACCACCCAGACCTAAAGGGCTCCAGGATAATAACAGTAGATTATAGCTGAAAGTGTGCTTTTCAAAGTCTGAGAAAGACTCTTTCTAAGGATGAGCACTTCCAGAAATGTAGTCAAGAGGACCAAGAAAAATAAGAATACAAGGTACAACAGCCCAAGGCCTAGTCTGGCTGGTGTAAATGCTCACACTAAAAGCCTATTTACTTCCATTGTAGTACCTTATACGATATGTCTAATTTCCTAAAACCAAAAAAAAAAAAAAAAAAAGTGACATCTAAAAAGGCAAGAAAAATAATATAATCTGAAGACACAAAGCAATCATCTCAACCAGACTCAATTATAACACAGATGTTGAAATCATCAGGTAGGGATTTAGAGTAATTAATACGCTAAAGACTGTAATGAAAAAGGTGACATCGTGCAAGAGTAGATGAGTAGTGGCAGCAGAGATGGAAACTCTAACAAAGTAGAAAAAGAAGATGCTAGAAACTAAAAAAGGCACTAACAAAATAAAGAAGGATTTGATGGGCTTATCAGTAGACTTGTGGATAGGTAGCTCCATCATCGAGGTTGAGAATTAAGGTTTGAGAACTAAAATGCAAAGAGAATAGAAAGGGAAAATCCCCAGAATATACTATTAAAAAACTGTGCTAATTTTATTTTTTTATTAAGTCATTTGTACATAGATCATGAATACATGTGTGCCATTATGGGATTCAATGTGTTGATTATTTATACAAATTGGAGTGCTTACATCCTACTAATCAACATAGCCTTCACCTCACTTACCCAATTACAATGTAAAGACATTTGTGTTCTACATCTCATAGATCCAACTTGTACTTGCAATATGCTCCATAGGTGTGGTCCCCCTACCAACCCTCCCTCTATTGACCCAACCCCCACCCTTACCCTCCCCTTCCCTTCTTCATCCTGGGCTATAGTTGTGATTCATCTTTCGTATGAAAGTGTGAGTGATTATAAATTGGTTTTATAGTAGTACTGAGTACATTGGATTTTTTTTTTCCATTTCTGAGATACTTTACTAAGAAGGATATTTTCCAGCTCCATCTATGTAAACATAAAAGAGGTAAAGTCTCCATTTTTTTGATGCTGCAAAGTATTCCATGGTGTACATATGCCACAATTTATTAATCCATTCATGGGTCAATGGGCACTTGGGCTTCTTCCATGACTTGGCAATTATGAATTGAGCTGCAGTGAACAATCTAGTGCAAATATCTTTGTTGCCAAATGATTTTTGGTCCTTTGGATATATACCTAGAAGAGGAATTGCAGGATCAAATGGCAGGTCTACATTTAGATCCCTGAGCGTTCTCTAAAATTCTTTCCAAAAGGAATGTACTAGCTCTCAATTTTAAAAGGTGCAACACAAGCATAATTATAATCCACTAAGAAGAAAGAGAAACTGCATTAGAGAAAATATTTGAGATAACAATGACTGAAAACTTTCCACAATCAATAACAGACACCAAGTCACAGTTCCAGGAAGCTCAATGAGCACCAAGCAGGACAAACACCTTAAGAAGAACTACAATAGGGAAATCACTGTATTAAACTACAGACAGGCAAAGAGGAAAATCTTGAAAGAAGCTGCAAGTGAAAGAGACAGGATCAGAATGATGACAGATATGCCATTAAGAGCCAAGCAAGGCTCCATGCCTGTGGCTCAATCGGCTAGGGCACCAGCCACGTACACCTAAGGTGGTGGGTTCGAATCCCCAGCCTGGGCCCACCAAACAATGATGGCTGCAACCAAAAAATGGCCAGGCGTTGTGGCGGGTGCCTGTGGTCCCAGCTACTTGGGAGGTGGAGGCAGGAGACTCGCTTGAGCCCAGGAGTTGGAGGTTGCTATGAGCTGTGATGCCACAGCACTCTACCCAGGGGGCTAGAGGCTCCCTCTCAAAAAAAAAAAAAAAAAGCCAAGCAAGATGAGACAAAATGGGATAAAACTTGGTTTGGAAGGAATAAAAATGACAAATGAGAACTCTATATCCAGAGGAAGAATTCTCCAAAAGTAAAAGAGAAATAAAGAATTTTTCACACAAAGAAAAACTGAGGGAATGTGTCACCCACAGCCCTCCTCTGCAATAAATGTAAGAATTTCTCCAAGAGGAAGGAAACTTGATATAGGTCATGAATTTAGAGCTATGTAAATAAAGGGAGTGTGTCATAGATAAATGTAGGTCACACAATCTCTTCCGTTTCTCTATGCTTAATTTATCTAAACGATAATGGTTTAAATAAATGAGAGGACATGGCATTGGGTGAGCGTGGTGTTTGGAGGAGTGAAGTGAATTACGACGATATCACAAGGGATGGAAAGTAAGAGCTGGGAATATTCTGCTGTAAGATTTGTGCTGCACATAAAGTCGTACAGTGTTACTTAAAGCTAGACTTTAGTTAAAAGGTACATTGTAAACTCTATCAAGAATTATTTTATAAATAAAGTATAGTTAAGGTACATAAAGTGCAATCGCATGAAATGCTTAATTAAAATCAAAGAGAGCAGAAAATGAGAGTGGGGAAGAAATAAACAAATGGAATACATAGAAAACGATTGGAAGAAGCATGGTGGAATTAGCTCATCCGTGTAGAGCATTTGTTGCATTATTATCATCATTCCTCATGTAATTTAAAAAACATGATTTTCTTGAGTTCCTTGAACGTTTTATAATGCTGTTTTTAGGTCTTTGTCTATTAAATCCAGTATTGTGCTCCCCTCCTGGGCAATGCCCCTGTCTGCTTTATTTCCTGGCAGCACACACATTTTTCTTGGCATGTCTCAGAATTTTTGGTTGTAACTGGAAGTTTTAGCTAATGACACCCCCTCCCTGCTTTCTAAAGTTCACAGTTTTTACTGTTGAGCGATTGCACTGGACCAGTGCTGCGAAGTCTCTCTCCCCCACGGGGTACAGTCTCTGATGTCATAGCTCAGAATTTCTCCCTTATTTTTATATTCTAGGGGTCACACTCTGGTCTGCATTCACTACTTTTTGGTAAAAAATTATGCTTGACCTCCCTTACTCAGCTGCATTTTCACACTTCACTGTTGGCCGTATGTGTGGCTTGGAGACTTTCTCCAGGGAATTTACAATTCTGAGTCTTCCTCTGTGCCGACATTGGTGGAGGGACTGGTGGCCCTGAGGTCGCCTCCCTGATGCTCCAGGAGCACAGCCGTGGGCTGACCTTCCTGGGGACAGCGATGGCTGGGATTTAATTTTTAAGCTTCCCTTCCTTTCACCTGCCTTGGAGCCAAGTGTTTAGTTTTCTCCTGGTGTTTGCTCACCGGTTGTTTTTAAGCTCCCAGAGCCTTGAAGGCTCCAAACCCCTTGCTGAGGGATCTGTGGGGTGCTTGGGGAGGTTTTATAGAATCTTTACCACATCCTGTTCACCCTCTTAGGGTCCCTCAGGATGACAGTGGCCCCAGGATGACTCTACTTGGTTCTCTCTTTCTCATTATTTTTTTTTTTTTTTCTGGCAAACTACCAACTCAGACAACAGGGATTTTTGGATTTCCTTAAGCATTCTTTGCTTGCGTACTGGTCAGATCTACCTGTTTTATGAGTTGGTAACATGTGACGTGATTCTCCATGTTCAGCACACTTTCTTCTGCTACACTGTCTGGACAGCATTGTCTAGCTCTCGGTGATTTTGAATAGAAGGCCGTACAATACATTGCCTCTAGCACTCGACTCACCTTCCCCCTGCCACAGCAAGCATATATGCTAAGATTATATTTGGGGGAATATAACACAACCTCTCTCCTCCCCGCCTCTGAACAATGAAGGAGGAAGGGTGAGAATATCTTTTCCTAATGAGAGAGAGGAGAGAAAGAGAGAGAGAGAGGGTGAGGGAAAGAGAGAGACAGAAAGATCCTACAATTATCCCTTTCATTTCTAATGGTTTTGGTGAATAAAACCTTTTGTAAGATTGTTTCCCAGCCTCACGGTGGCTTCTCAGAGTTACCAAGTGTCACCTGTCAGCTGCTGACCTGTAGCCTTGGTCTGTTGTACTTAGATGTAAGGTTGTGTGTATTCCCTACCTTTCATTTGGTGAAATGAGAAGTTGTGTTCACATGGACACCTGTGGGCCCAGAGTTTTCTGTTTACTTATGACTTAATAAACTGAGATGCGTCACATGTTTCGAAGATGTATACAATTTGAAGTTTCAAATTGTTTGTGTTATAGTAAGTCATTATTATGGTGAGAATTTCATTAAAAGTCACAAAATTAGAGCTAGGTGTGGCAGCTCACACCTGCAATCCCAGCACTCCGGGTGTGGTGGCTCACACCTGCAATCCTAGCTCTCTGGAAGTCTGAGGTGGATGGATCCCCTGAGCTCAGAAGTTTGGCAACTTGAGGTTGCTATGAGCTGTGCCTCCATGGCACTCTACCTAAAGTGACAGAATGAAGCTCTGTCTCAAAACATCTCAACATTGGGTGGCTCAGGTCATAATCACTGGCGTGTAAGCGACTGCCTGCCATAGCCTCCAGAACCAAACTGAGGCAACCAAGGATGAGTGGAGTGAACATCGAGAGTGTGCGAAGTACCGAGTAATGACAGCTCATGTGTATCTGAAAGGGACAATAAAGGTGAATTTGAAAATCCAGAAGGACATTTACTTGGAGATGTGGCTGATGAAACAGCAGATTTAGAAGGTGCTGCTGTGCACTGCGAGAGAGCAGCAACAGCACGTGAAAATGATGGCTTTGCGGGACGTGCGGAAACAGGTGGCGTCCTCGGATGTACACAGAGGCCTCTGAATCTTTGAAGAAGTTGGGCCAGGACTCCAGACTGGAGGTTTTGAGTGCTTATTTCCCTTCCTGCCTTCCTGCAATTCTGTGAGCTGTAATTGCAGGACTCGTAGGGGTACAACTAGATCCTCCCAGGAACAGAACATTGGTAACTCAACCAACGGCCTTGAGCTGGATGTTCTCTGGGGAAACTGAGAGACAAAGCCTCCGTGTGGCTGGTCCTGGAGCTTCCAGGAGGGCAGCACAGCTGGACTGCACACCACACAGACTCCACATGCTGAGAAGGAGAACCATGTGCTACCTATCACAAAAAGCGCACAACACCTGCTTCCCCAGCCGTTTCATTGTGGAACCACACGTCAAAATTAATTATGCAAAACTATTTTGACTAAAAAGACTCTGTAAACATACTCCTTGACTGTATACACTTTCTAAGCACCTTCCTCTGGGCTGGCAGACAGTCTCTCAGCTGTTTTCCATTTTCACTTCCCCCTTCTCGATAGTTTGAATGTGAAATTCTTGGAGATCTTGGCACTTGTTTTGTCAATCTTGCTTTTTAGTATTTTTATAATAAGATGAATGTTTTGTTAAACATTATTTTAGTAAGTAATGTTTTGAGGTATTAAAAGGTATGTTAGGGATCAGTCAGGAGAGGTTGTGGTCAGGAATCTCAGTGGCAGCATTTCCAATTAGAATCCCAGCACACACGTTTTGTCATTAAGCACAGCCTATAGGCCTAGATCCAGGAAGGATGCACAAGCCAGGTCAGTGTTTTTCACAGGGAGCCCCAGGTCTGGACGTGGAAAGATCACCCAAGTCTCTAATTTTGTGCCTTTGCCAATGGCTGGAAACTGAGCACATTTTCAGTAAAGCTTCTGTGAAAGCCGATAGTGGGAAGACGTTTTGAGTTTTCCATACCCGGAGTGTACTTTGGTTGCCATTTGAGTCAGTCCAAATAAAAAGGGATTGAGAAGGTGTAAAGGAAACCCAGGGACAGAACAGGAAGTGCCGATTCCCTGTCTCCTCCTATTTCTCATGCAGGCAGACTTATTCTATTAACTCTGGTCTTCCCAACAGTGTGTGTGATTTTGTTTGTGAAATGAATTGGGTATATGCCACCTTTTAGTTACAACTCCCATCACGGTTTAACTGGCCCAACCTCTGACCATCTTGATCCCAAGTACTCTCAAGAGAGCCCAGGCCCAGGGTGGGTCAAAGTCCACTTCTGGCAGGTTGGGTGACACATGGACCTTTCAGAGGAATTGGGTTTCAAAGATGGAAATTGGAGTTTGAAGATGATTGGCCTGTTTATTTTCCACCACGTTGTAGCCTTGATGATTTGGCAGTGGACATTTCTTTCACACGAATGATGCCTGTAATGTCCATTGGGGAACACCAGTGTAGACCACACGGTGATGTGAAAGACAGTGGTTTCTGGAGTGACCAAGGAGACATGTCGGTAGATCTAACACAAGATGGTTCTGCTGCACCAGATTTGAATTATCTTTGTATTAGCCTCCAATTTCATTTGAGAAAATCGAAGGTGCTTCCATATAGCAAGGGGGTGGGGGTGGGGTTGTATGTGTAGTGAAAAATCTGGGTGGTGGGAGATGATATGTCTTAAAAAAGAAATTTGTTCAGGTACCATTCACTCCTCATTCCACTGACCTCTTTGCTTACAGAATTAATGTTAAAAAAAAAAAAGAAAAACTAGATGGGAATCTAGGGACTTAAGTTTTATTAAAAACTAGGAACATGGGCTGGGCACTGTGGTTTGCACCCATTATCCTAACATTCTGGGAGGCTGAAGCAGAAGGATTCTTTGAGCTCATGAGATCAAGACCAGCCTGAGAAAGAGCAAGACTCTGTCTCTACTAAAAATAGAAAAACTAGCCAGTGCTGGTGGCAGGTGCCCCTAGTCCCAGCTACTTGAGTGGCTGAGGCAGGAGGATCAATTGAGCCCAAGAGTGTGAGGTTGCTGTTAGCTATGACGCTGTGGCACTATACCCAGGGTGATAGAGTGACTCTATCTAAAACAAACAAACAAATAAACAAACAAAAAAATTAGGGCAATGCCTGACAATATAATTTGAAATTTTCAGTAAAAGCTGGATTCGTGTCTGTGGCCTTAGCTAAGAAGCTTCAGTGAGGTCTCAGATTCCTTGCTTCCTTCCCTGAAGGTTCTGGGCCCACTTCCACAAGCGCTTATTATATAAGATCTCACCCACTGACATCTGGGCAAGGCTCATCCAAAGCACTTCCACAAGCATCGCACAAGGAGGAGCAGGTAGATGGCAAAGAACAAAGGATTTCTCCAGTGCTTAAGATCAAGCAGTTATCTCAGACCTCATGGCCTGAGTCCCAGCCAGCACTTGGCTGCCATGTGGACAGAGAGAGGAAATACTGGTCTTACTCTCTAGACACCCGTTTCCTTTGACACTGTCAAAGTGTTCCCTTCCACAGGGGCAGGCAGGGCAAGAGGACATGCTCCATTTAAGTGTGGACCGTCACTCAGTGATGAGATCACCATGACTCCTCACAAGGCACGTGGCCCAGCGACTGGCAGGTTGTCACCCAGCAAATGACCTCCTGCTTCTGCACAGCAGTGTTCCAGCCGAGGGCAGGGTGGAGAGCTGGGATTGTTTCTTCCACACTCTGCCATTGTGGGGGGCTCACTGGCAAGTTCCATCTTGCCTATAGCAGAGGCAGAATTACTGTGATAAAGGGAGTCCTGTTCCCCTTTCCTTGACCCTGTACTCCAGTGGGCAGTCTTAGGAGGTGAAGGAGTCAGAACACTTCAAGTCTATCAGCCTCCCTGAAGTTCAGATGCCTTCTCTCCGACAGGCAAAACAACACAATCTCCCTTGAGTGGTATGTGAGAGTGTGAGGTGACATGTGCCACACATGTTGTTACAGCAGTGACAGAGCTCAGTAAATATGAACAAGTTTGTGTTATTGTGGCTTCAGACATTCCAAAAATGAAGTGTGTTCCCATGTGTCAAGGTGTGTGTATCCTGTAGGCTGGATGACCATGAGATATTGTGAAGGGAGAAAGAAAATCAGATTATTCAAATAGTTAACAAGATGTATGGACGTGCTTTAGCATAATTTCCAAAAACATGGATTATTTTAACCAAGGATGGAAGTTGTAACAATCAGTGATACAAGTTCTAAGGAAATCATCGTTGGACATAAATTTAGTTTTTCAGTATTCTGGGGGGAAATTCTAACTGTTTATAAGCTTTTATAAAATATAAAATATAAAAATATTAAAAAATATAAAAATTTTATAAAAGAAAAGAACACTTTTACTTTTTTTTTTTGAGAGAGGGTCTTGTTCTTTTGCTCTGGGTAGAATACAGTGATGGCCATTATAGCAATCTCAAACTCCCAGGCTCAAGCAATCCTCCCAACTTGGCCTCCCCAAATACTAAGATTACAAGCATGAGCCAGCCACCATGCCTGGACCAATTTTACTTATTTTTACTACATTTTATATTAAAATTACTATATTAGGTCCATTGAAACCTTTGATAAATCTAAAATAAATATGGGGTCTTAGTGATTTTATTTTTCCTGTATTTTGAAATATCTTTTAGTGAGAGGGCCAGATTAGCCCCACTCCTAGCTGTTTACTACACAAGCCCCATTCCTAGCAGTTTACTGCATAAACTCCATTCTTAGCCCTTCCGCCCCAACCGGTAAAACCTGCAGAGCCACTCCCTGCTGCCTTCCTCCACCCCTCACCTGCACCAATCCAAATCCTCCTTTACTAATGAAATCACCAACCACCAATCAAAAGTGTACTC
>CAUYQV010021967.1:0-26459 GCA_963574575.1 Galagoides demidoff
TTGTACAATCATTTGATTTATCTAAAAGACACTTCCCTAATTCACCTCATCCAGTTATTTTAGGAACAAAATGAGGTGATGTAAAACTTTGTCTAAATTCATTATTTTGACACTCAATTTCGTTATGTATTTGTTGCCTTATTAAGGGGATTACTGCTAGAAATTTGGAACCTACTCTCTTTTCCAGTGTCCAGCTGCATCAAGGAAAGTGAAATCAGAGGGCAGGGTTTGAGGCAGAATGGATGATTATACTTTCAAAATCCAGCATTAATGTCATCTGGATTATTTGTTCAGTTAAACACAATGCAAAAAATGCCTGATTAGCATACTTTGGAGGCAGTGTGTCATTATTAATGAGATATATTCAGAGTAGGAAATGTCCTTATCTTTTTGAGGATTCCTAGGAGTGCTTCTGCTTATATGTGACCCAATTTTTAACCTCAGACAGCTGATCATCTTTGATTCAATTTTGACAGGAATTCCTACAGGAGAAGCACCTGTTCCATGGGGATATAGCAGCCAGGAACGTCCTACTCCAAGGTGATCTGACTGCTAAGCTCTGTGGACTGGGCCTGGCTTATGAAGTCTATGCCCGAGGAGCCATCTCATCTACTCGAACCATACCTCTCAAGTGGCTTGCCCCAGAACGACTTCTCCTGAGACCTGCGAGCATCAGAGGAGATGTGTACGGTTTGTTCCTGGCCTTCAGATCGCTTCCCTTCATGACCTGGGTGTTCTCCCTGCACAGGATCTGTTGCCAATTATGTCCACAAGTGAAATCTCTACTTAGAAATGAGACATGCTCTTGGCCAGGCATGGTGGCTCATATCTGTAATCCCAGCGTTCGGGAAGGCTGAGGTGGGAGGATCACTTGAGGCCAAGAGTTTGTGGCTGTAGTGACCTATTACCATACTACTGTACTCCAGACTGGGTGACAGAGTGAGATCCTGTTCCAGAGGGAAAAAAATGTCAGGCATATTCTTAAGCAGAATTGTTCTGTGAACAGAGTTCACATTTGCCATCTGTCTGCAATCCTTTTCAGTGTGTTTTCAAGTATTCTTTCTGTATTAAATCAGCAGCCTTAATTAGGAAAGAAATAGGAAAATGGAAAGATTATTCACATTCATCTATGAGGACGTAATCTAGTAGAGTCTCTTTTATCTGAAGGCAGTGGGTCTACCTAATTAAAAGGCCAATTAAAAAAGCATATTAAAATAAAATAAATACTGGCAATAATTTAAGTTAAAACATATAAATGTACATTTATCAATTGTTTGAAGGAGAGGCAAGACTTCTTTTTACGAAGACTCATGAAGATGGGTCTCCTTAATGAAGTTATATGTTGCATTTTTCTTAAAAACAGCATCCATAATGACTTACTCTTTTCCAGTTTGGGATTTAGAATGAAAAGCTTGCAAATAATTGAGAAATAGTTTGACTTCAGGTTTTTGTTTTTCCCAGTTTCTTATAGTTGTGTCACCCACACAATTTGACAATACTTTCTTTTCAACAATGTATGTTCATAGACTATTTTCAAAGCATTCAACTTAGTTTGCAGGGAGACAACACTTCTTTCCATTTATATTTAGTTTACATATATTTGACTGTGAAATTACACATAAGTACAGTGACATGTAAAATTGGCATAAACAAGATAGTAAACACTTTTGGTCAGATAGAAAACTGACTTTTGGTGGCCATATAACTCCACTGCTTGGGAAGCACATGGAAGAATACGGAATATCCTCCCAGCCATGAATCCTACTAGGCATGTGCCGGAGAGGAAATTTAGAACATCAGTTAATATAATAAGTCACTTATGAGATTTCCAATGCTGCTCCCCTGACATACGCTTTTCAGTAGAGATCTGGAGATAATAAACTGTAAAATATTGTTCATTTAATAATGATATTATAGAATATTAAAATATACATCTCTCGAGGCATATTACTTGGGCAAATACTTTTTACAACTATGTAAAAAGCTTCCTCTGTTAGTCTTTTTATAAGGTTTGAGCAAGTAAACCTAGGGAGAAAATAGTGGATAAAAACTCACTTGGTCTTGTGTAGCAAATAAAAACTGGAATTTCAGCAGAGAGGGATGGAAAGGATAAAAAAGATGCAGAGGGAAAAATTTCTTTATGTTTAGGTAAATGTATGTGTATGTTCTCACCCACTTGCATACACATACATATGCTGATAATAGTGAGCATTTATTAATTTGAAATACAGAAGAAAAGAGACACAAACCGAGTCCTCAAAGAGATTAGGACCTATGGAAATTAAACAGAAATGCTTTCTAATGGCACGTTTGTTTTACTTAACAAACACTCACCCTTAATTCTCCTTCATTGCCTTCCTTATGGAGTTCTTACTAAAGGCTTCTGATATTTAAATGAGCTCTCTTTATAATAGGCAAGAGTAGAAGTTAAGAAGATGGCTTTGTTTCTTTTACAGCTGGTCCTTTGGGATTCTGCTCTATGAGATGGTGACTCTAGGTAAGGATGAGCCCTAAAGTAGTATATACCTGTATGTAGCAGTGTTTATTTAAGTGGTAGATGACATATGCTTTGGGAAAAGGTTTCAGTTCTATTCTGAAGTTTGAACTGGGCTAACATGAAATCCGAGCCTGATTTTGAGATAGTCCTGTCAAGTGGTGTTTCCTTAGCTATCCTGCTCCCTCCTTCTCTGTCCTTTTTTCCCCCTCTCTCTTCCTCCTTTCATTTTTGCAAATATTACCAATTCCAAAGGATGTTTTCAAATTCCAAGATCCAGAGTGATCTTGCGTAAACATGTTTTCTTCACAGGTATTAATCCATTTCATTGAGAAACTGCAGCACCTTTCCATGTTGTTAGGAGTGGAGGATGGGTCTTATTTCTTACTTTGTCTTATTTTATTGCTTGCCTCAAGATTCATAATTCTCCTAACTGATCAGTTTTGCCCCCAAATACCTTTCCCCCAGATTTACTAAGCAATACCCTTACTTGATCACTAGGGAGCAATTGTGCTGTACAGAGCATTTTCCCTGTGGTTATACCCTTTGCAGGCAATTAGCTCAAGTGGATGGGGAATATTGTTAGTTATAGTTCATAGTTGGAGGACTCTAAAGTTCTTGGGCTACTCTCATTCTTTCCATGAATGACAGGGGCACCACCGTATCCGGAAGTCCCTCCTACCAGCATCCTACAGCATCTACAGAGAAGAAAAATCATGAAGAGACCTAGTAGCTGCACACACACCATGTAAGTGTCTTTTAAAGGCCTATTCTTCCCTCATTCCAAATCTTTTTGCTCCCTATTAATCATCCCTTTTTCAAAGTGGTCTAGATGATACTCTGCAGTCCTAGTGTGTTAATGTATAAGCTTTAAACCAAACCCATGCAGTAAAACACATCTTACAGGATATAGACACACACACAGACCCTTCCCCCTACATACACACAATGTTGAGGCAACTCCTGAGCACTCTATTAGGAATATAACTTTGATAAAGGGCAGTTCCACAGGAAGCTTCTAAAATAGGCAGGATGTACACCACACCCAATGGAAGCACAGTAGTGTTTTGTCTAAATGTCAGTCTTCTACCAGCCTCAGTTCAGAAACAACTGTAATAAAATTCATTCACTGTATTAGAATTACTTGTTCAGAGTATACCAGTTTCATATTTAATGTTTAACTTTTAAAAATTACTGACTCCCAGTTTTCCTAGTTCTCAGTATGACAGGATCCAATCAGAAGGTGATGGGTAAGAAAGGCAGGAGAAGGACTCAATTTTATCAGCAGGAAGAGACCGGGGACTAACCTGAAAGCAGAAAATTAAAAAATGAAATACAGAATTTTATTACCAATGAAATTCAAAAAGGAACTGTTCTGGAATATAAGAAAAAGTTAAATTATGTTTAAGAAGGCAGTAAAGAGCACATTAACAGTTCTTAGTACTGCTGCTATTTTAATTTTTACAGCCTTGAATTAGTGAATTATAAGTACTTGGTTTTCCCTACAATGAAGTTATTATATCAAGCAGATTATAAAGTTTAAATATTTTAAATGTGTATGTGTATACAGACATGCACACTCAGTTTAGTAAGGTGGCTAGAAAGAGCAGAATGCAATTGTTGACAAACATCTCTAAGTATTAAAGGCTGTCCTTGATACTGGGGGAGGTACTTAACTGACAAAGTACCTCACCTAAAAGAACTTAACAATCTGATGAGGCTATATCTGAAACAACATGAAAATCAACCTAAAGTATGCACAATATAGAATGATTAAAAATGTCCATCTCAAGTTGTAGAGTAAGAAAGACAAGTGTGTTTAGTCTTAGTTCTGTTCCTTGACTGTTCAGTATTTCGGTGCACAATAGAACAAGTATAGTGAAAACACTGTCCGGTCGGACTCTGTAGTTCAAAAAAATTTTAAGTCATTTCTATCATAGAATAGCATCTATTGAGATGATGCTATTAAGAGACTCAATGCAAAGAGGATAAAAGAATATCAGTCTCTGGGAAGAATATGAGAAACAAAGCAAACGGAAGATGAAGAATTATGGGATTTTTTAAAGTTTTTTTTTTGCGAGAGGAGACATCTTCCCCCATATTTCATTGCCAACGGAGTCAGTCTTTCTTGTTCCCCTCAGGTATAATATTATGAAGTGCTGTTGGCGCTGGAGTGAGGACAGCCGCCCCTCCCCTAGAGAGCTACACTTGCGCCTAGAAGCCGCCTCTCGAACTGCAGATGACAAGGCTGTGTTGCAAGTGCCAGAGTTGGTGGTTCCTGAACTGTATGCAGCTGTAGCTGGCATCCAAGCAGAGAGCCTTTCCTACAACTACAGCGTCCTCTGAAGATCCCCAGGCAAGAAAACTTACGGGTGATTAGGTACTTGGAATCAAGGACCAATAATGAACTTTCTAGAGGGACATAAAGACAGAAAGGGGACATAGATCCTGGATGTTCCTTTACTCTAGAAATCTCAAATGACCATACACCTTGAGATGAAAAACACTGTCCATCTCATTTCTGCTGTCCCATTCCTAGAGACCCTGGATAGAAGTGGTGAACGGTGTCGTTGCAAAGGAGGTTTTAGAAATCTGCAGTGTTTGTTGGGGCTTGGTATAAATACGCTGGTCTCTCATATCCTAGCCTAGCCATGTTTTCATCTATTAAAGGTTTAGATAATTTAGGATGAAATGAGGGAATAGAAATCCAAGAAAGGTTGAAGAGAGAGAGAATTCAAGGTTGTACTGGCTCAGGATTATAGGTATGGACCAAGACCTGCTTCAAAGAGAAGGTAGAACATAAAGTTCTTCAGTCCTGGTACCTACATGTAGAGTTAGGGGAGAACTATGAAGGAAAAATTCTGCACTTCCCCTTGGATACAGATGAGAGAAAGAGGGTTACTTATGAGACAGGTAAAGTTTGCTTGGTACTACTTTTAATTAGAAGCTGGAGGAGTCATTTCATGATTGAAAACATTTAAAATATATTGTTCATCAGGCTAGCTTCCCAATCCCTATTAGACTAAGAAGACGAATTCTAGAGAGTCAGTTAGATCAACAACAAAAATCTGTGTGTGCACACATGTGTGTATGTGTGTACAAACTGGAAATGTGAAACCAAGCAAGAAGGCTTACACACGCAAATGATTTCTGACATGGGCCAGAGAACATATCTGATATAGAAGGATGGTAGCTTCTAATTTTCAATCATGCACTCATGTACTGTGAAACTTACCTCATTAACTTAATATTTATTGAGTGGAAATAGGTTTTTCTGGTACAGTTACCAAAATCTCTACTATAGAGAAGATTAAATAATTGGAGATTAATGTCAATAGAAAAATTTAAGAGACAATCCAAATTGCCAGAAAGGTGATTTATTTATGGGTTAAATGGAGATAATTCCTACCTCACAGGGTTGTTGTGAGGATTGAATGAGAGTATGTATTTGTAAGGCATCTGGCACAATATATGTACTCAATAAATGTTAGTTTTTTTTTCTTTTGCCCTTCATGACCTGGGACCTTTAAATATATTTTTCACTTAAAATCTACTGTGGCCAAGAAGTGAAGTTCAGTCTGCAACATTGCAAGGCAGGCCATACCACAGATGGTGGTGTGGTACAAGTATTACATGACCCAAACAGTAAAGTCATCGTTTTTGTGTGAGCTTCTGGATGCTGACAGTAACTATTTCTATTTCAAAGTATGGAAAATAGCTTGATGAAGAAAACTCTTGTTGATCACAGTACGCCATGGTTTTAAAGAACCCTCTGGTTACTAATGAAGGGGCATCTAAGGCTGTTGTGGAATGATGACTGGCAGCTGAAAAGGTGGCAGAAGTTGGAATCCTGTTGGAGTCATGATGAATCAGCTAACTGAACAATAATACTTCCTGCTGCTGTGGGAATACCACAATGATGAGTCAGGATTTAAAGGGGTAGTGGGTGGGAGGTAGAGTGGCTTCCCACAAAACTGTGAAGTCCTCTGGAACCCCACTGTTGCCTCTCAGCTGTTCGTTTAAGTCAAATTTACAAAGTATTTACTTCTTTGACTATTTAAAAAAACCCGAGTGCTAAGGCTCACTTTGCCAGAGACTATACTAGGTGTTGGATTAAAACAAAAACTAAAAACAGAAAGCTTTGAATTATAGCCCTAGAAGGTAAGAGGCATTATATATTTATTTGCATGGGTGTCAGTGCATTACAAATTGTGTTAAGTACTGTGAAGAAAAGTATAGCTAACAAATAAATGGATACAGTCCTTCCCGCTGGGGCAAGGTGAATGAGGGCATTAATGAGTGGATGCAGTCCCTTCTATTGGGGCAAGATGAATGAATGTATTAATGAATGGACACAGTCCATTCAAGGAATTGAGGCCTAGGAAATTAACATGAAATTGACCCAGGCATGGAAATGGGGGATTCCCTGTTTAGCCGTTTAAGTGCAAGCAGAAGGAGACACTCAGGTGCAGTTATCTCCCCACTATGGTAGCTGTTTGGCCTCTCTGGCTACTGGCGCCTCAGACAGGGAACCTCCTCTTGCCTACCCTTCAGCCCGCTGGTTCACCTGCTGGCTGGTACAGCCAGGATGGAGGTAGCCAGGTCTGCCCCTCAGCTCCACTGAGCTGGATGGGGAGCCACCTGTCCTGTGTCAATTTTAAAGATTAAATTAACAATTAGAAGAAAGAAACATCTATGAACATAGCTCCCTGACTTGTTTCATCACTATAAAATTGAAAGAAAGTGAAAAACACTAGTGGGAAATCACTGTTTTATTAATCAATATTGTGAATAAATCATTAAGTCTCAATTTCAATTGGAATTAGGAAATGTTTATTTCTTACCTACTTCACTTAGGGTTTTGAAGTTGACCACTGTTTTAGCAAAATTAGAAACAGTACTTTGGCTTAATTTAAGCAGCTGAAACATTTATTTTCATGAGTATAAGTTTTCATGAGGAAATATCAGTAAGTATTCTAATTTGGAGCCTGTAACAACTGAGACCAAAAAATACTCACAAAATGTTTTCATTATTTCCAGCTGAACTAAGAGAGTATGAAGAGGTTCTTATGTAACTGTGATGACCAACAAATAGTAGCCACTAGCCATGTGTGGCTATTTAAATGTTAACACAATCAAAATTTAGAATTTAGTTCTAAATTGCCACACTAGCTGCATTTCCAGTGCCCACTAGTCATATACAATATCATTTCCATATTACTGCTATGTACTATCTGAGAAGATCACAAAACAAAGGCTTTATCACTTTGTAATCCTCGTTACAATAACAAGGTACATGTTTTGGTATATTTTTGGCTTAAAATATGGATAGCTAAGTAAATATGGTTCCATATTTTATCTTAAAAAAAGGTAGGGTTGTAGAGAATTAGTCTTGAACTCGCAAGTCTTTTTAGGGGATCAAGATAGTAGTGACTCACTTTGTGCACTTGATAGTCTCTCTTTTCATACTCACAAATTCTGGCATCCATGGTTCTAATTAAGTAAACATGAAGATGAACACCAGCACATGTGCCAAAAATCTGACAGAACTACAATAGGGAATCTAAAGATATTGAATGAGGCTTTTCTCATAATTCATCAAAATGAATTACAGGTGATTTCAGAGATATTATGGAATATTGTGTTCAATTTTCTGTGAATTATTCTCATTAAGTATGGCGACCACCTCGTTCCAGTTTTCCTTGGACTTTGTAGTTTTGTGGGACTCAAAGTCCCAGATACCTGAAAACTATATAGTCCTGGATAAAGTGGAATGGCTAGGCACCAGTAAGGCACACGGCTTTATGTTTCTTATGTATTGTCCAAAATGGCAGCCTACAATAGGGACTGATTAATTTTTCTCTCTTAATAATTATACAACTGTTAATGTAAACTCCAGATAACCTGGCCCAATTGCCTTTCTAGTCACTTCCTTGAACCTTATGTTCTAGCTATGCCGAATTTTTTAGCCTTCCCAAAATGTATTATTTTCATACCACTGTTTTTGCTTAGGCCCTTGTCTGTCTGGAATGCTTTTTCATTCCACTGAACATATACAGAGCTTACCCATCAAGGTCCAATTCAAATAACATCTTTTTTCACATACTTTCTCCCATATTCCCCCTTTTACAAATTTTCTTACTCTACAAATGCTTACAAAAGGATGACTTGCTTCTGCTGCTGTACTATCAGCATGTTTTACACATATTTATCATAGCAACTGATCCTTGTGCTGATATTTGCCTTACGTTCGCTTTCTTTTCTAGATTACAAGTGCAAGTGCTTCTTTTTATTACTAGTGTCCAAATTTTTCTCCCACATAGGCAATGCTTGTTTAAACTTAAAATGTTTAATATATTTTAAAGCTTATTTTGCATATGTTACCTCATTTGATCCTTTCAAAAATTCTGTGAGCTTGACAAACCTGATTGCTCTATATCCATTTGATTGATGAATAAACAGGCTTAAATTAGATAGTGGCTTAACCAATGTTAGAAAAGATAGTTTTGGTTTTGAATCCCAAGTCTTCTGACTACCACTTTCTACTAAATCTCACTGAAGACTGTCATCCAACAAACTGGGTTACTCTGTGTGTTGGTAACAAAAGGGCGATAGATAATATTTGACAAGCCCACTTCGTGTAAAAGCTCACTCTGTCATTCCCTGTCCTTCAAAATCATTCCACAGCGCACCACTCTTTCACTTTCCCAATTTAATTCTATCAGGTGAGAAACGTGGGCTAACCCATCATTTGATCTTAAGTCAAATTGCCCCAACTTCACATGCTAGCAAGCAGTAAAGGTTAACCCTTAATGAATGGATAAAGCACCTCAGATGTTCTGCTGCTAGAGGAACTTTTTTTTTTTTAGAGACAGGGTCTCACTTTATCGCCCTCGGTAGAGTGCCTTGTCACAACTCGCAACAACCTCCAGCTCTTGGGCTTAGCCGATTCTCTTGCCTCAGCCTCCCGAATAGCTAGGACTACAGGCGCCCGCCACAATGCCCGGCTATTTTTTTGTTGCAGTTTGGCTGGAGCCATGTTAGAACCCTCCACCCTCGGTTTATGGGGCTGGCACCCTACTCACTGAGCCACAGGCACCACCCTGCTAAAGGAACTTTTTAAAACCACGACTGTTACGGCTTTTCAGTTCGTGTGCTTTTAAAAACTTCAGCGCGCTCATCTGCTGGATTACCTTTACTTTGTCCGTATCGTTACAGGCTTCTAGCTGCCTGAGAACTTACAATCACTATGTAAGGAAAAAGCCCCCTGTGAGGACCCGAGAAGAAACAGGTTATATTCCAGGTCAGCCATTCTGATTCTGGCCTTTGTTTTTACATCACCTGCTAAAGGGGAATAAAGCCACACCCACTTCGGATGCCGGGAAAAAACTGGAAACCCGAAGAGTAACGACTTGCAAATCTCGTCGCTAAATCCACAAAAAACGCTATCAAACTTACATTCTTTGCTAAAAATAATGTAATCTACTTAATTTTGCATATAATGTGCCTCCAAACCTTGCAAAGAGAAGGTCACCTCCCAGCCACCCTCCCTCCAGGGCTGCCGGGCCTCAGTGCCAGCCACCGCTTCCATTCTTTACCCGGTGATACCGGCGCAGCAGACAGGCCGCGCCCTCAGTGACGCATTTAAGCTGCGCGTGACGTCAGTGCCGGGCGCCGGGTGGCACGTTGGCCGGGATTTCCGCGGGCTTCCTGAGACAAAAATGTCTATGGCTAGCGATTTCTACCTGCGCTACTATGTAGGGCACAAGGGCAAGTTTGGACACGAGTTTCTAGAGTTCGAGTTTCGGCCGGACGGTGAGAGGAACAGGGGACTCTGTCGCGCGGTGCGAGAGCGAGAGGTCGCGGAGGAGGGGAGGCGGGGTGAGGGGAGTAGCCTCAGTGGGCTAGGGAGTGTACAGTGTGGGCGGAGGCCCCTGCTTCGACCGAAGTATATATATATAAGAGGTCTACCTTGGTTTTGTGAATAATCGTGAATCAATTGCTATCAGTTAATTCAGAAAAGTCAGTCCCGTCACATACTGAAAAATTGAACCTACAGTAATCAAAATCCAAAAATCAGCGCGTCTCAGGGGGCTCTAAAGGTTGGTAGGATATCGCCCTAAATTTAAATGCCCGAACATTTTAAAAACACCCTCACCAAACGGTGGCCCAATGGATATTTAAAGTCTTTCGGTGACCAGTAACTTTCAGCTTACCCGTTCATTCATTTTATACATTCAGGTTGTGTGTTTTAAGGCTGCTTTGAATAGGAGTCGCCGCACGTGTAAACAAATGAGTCTTAGTGGTATGCTTTAGGTGCTTAAATACAATTGATCACTGTAGGATGCGCTAAATGTACAGACAAAAAGTGAAGAGACTGATTCCACAAGTGGGAGTCAGGAAAAGCTTCCTAGAGGATGAGACTCTTCAGATGAATCTTGAAATGAGAGTAGGTATTTTGTTGATCTCTGAGGGAACAAAGCTGTGAAAGCAGTACGTAGAGGGCTAGTCACCTATCTATGTAGTGTGTGCCAGTTCTCCTTTGACAGCTCTGATTTTCTTTAGAAGGTGTTACTGTACACTGAACCACGAGGAAGTTCAATTGGATAGTTTTTTTTAATGCCTATTATGTGCTGGGCAATATGAAATACAAAAATTGAGGGTATAGTAATGAGTTAAATTTTAATTTTCCTTAAGGAGTTATGCTTGGTGGGAGACAGAGATGCCTAGATGGCCATAAAGCAAGTATGTATATTAAGTGTTGTATGCATACTTTGGACAAAGTTCTGTACGAACATGAATGCAAAATTAGAAGAGTAGCAAGCATTTCACTCTAAATTCAAGAGAGCTAGAGCCCTGCAATTATTTAGAAACTTTAATCATGCTATTCATTCTTACTCTCCCAGTGTCTCTTCTGAATTTAGCCCAGGAGCCATGTTTAACAGAATTCATCTGTTCTTTTATGTGGCATTGTTTTCAGTCCTCTTGCCTGTGAACATCATCCAGGTTGTCCTTGTCACTTTTAACCAGTCACATAAATAGCCAAATATAATATTAGAGGAATTTCATGCTAAAAGAGTGGTTCTTAGCCATTTATCTGCCACCACACCATTCTGTATGCTTTTATTGGTAATAGTGAGTTGAAAAGGCTGATTTCTAAGGGGTGCATCTGGTTAGTATAATCTATCAGATTGTAGCTGTATCCGGGCTCCTGACCAGCCATAAGGGGAATTATGCATCAGGCATTACGAAAGTGATGATGGATTAAAATTAAATGTAAATCAGCTAACAAACTTGTCACATTTTATCCAGAAGTAGCACAGAGTTTGCTTTGTATGCTTCATAGTCATAACTGTAAAATTAACATTACCATAATTATATACATACATCATATATTAATTTGAAGAAAAACAATTTTAGAAGAGAACATTTTGGCATAATGGAGAAAGCATGAGTATTGGAATAAAGTCAATCTAGATCTGAATCTTATGTAACCCTGGGCAATTCATTTAACTTTGTTTTCTTGCCTGTGAATAAGTGAGAGAATAAAACCTGCTTTTATAGGGTTGTTTTACGGATTAGATTAAATGCTCTGGATAAGACTCTTAGCGCCAACAGAGGGATATAAAAAACTTGGAAATACATTTTAGTTTTTTTCTCAGATCTCCTTTTTAGTTCATGGCATAGCTTAAGAAAAATAGGCCTTAAGATGACCTATTATATATTGAAAGAATGAAATATTTAAAAATTTGGTGGTTTCAACTTCAGCCACTTTGCCATCAAATATTTACTGAATGTCTATTGTGTGTAGCTTTGGTACTACACTAGGGAGGAGGAAATACTAATGAAAGTAGTGCATAATGGGCTTTACATTAAAAGTTGTTTACAATGACATTTATTTATTTAGTTTAGTAGTTTTTGGTGTTACAGATTGAATTTTTTTCCATTCTCTACAGGAAAGCTTAGATACGCCAACAACAGTAATTACAAAAATGATGTGATGATCAGAAAAGAGGTAAGTCCTTTCTGAATGTGTAATTTTTTACATTTTAGCCCATTTTCCTTGAGTCTGTGTTAAATTTATAAAAGTACATCTAAGGCTATAATATAAAGAGGAAGCCAATTTATAGATTGAAAAGTGTTTTCATTTAAATTTAGATATAATTATAGCATCTGTTAACAAAAGTAGCAATCTGAATGTGTTAAATTTAAATAGCCTCACATTTCAGTATTCATTTAGTTCATTTTTAATTTACTATTGTCTTTTTACCCTATTCCCTTTTTAAACCTAATTGATAATCATGATTGTATAATGTTTAAATGAAAGGCACAAAAGATAGAAGAAAATTTAGAGCACTACTGTGATATGTACTTGCATTTGTGTCTGTTTCCCTTATAGATCTTCTGTTGTCATCAGTAACCACTTGGAGATACTTGAATCTCCATGTTACAAAGGCAGGATACAAGGTTTTAAAAGGGGGCGCTAGGGATGAGAAGAGGGGAAAAATATATATTAAAGGAAAGAGCAAGAGATGAAAAATAAGGATGAATGATTCTGTTATTCTATACTTTTGGAATCAGAATTAAATTCTCTTTTGATATTCTATGAATATTCGAAGTTTATAACTTTTATTTCCTTTTGCATTGTAGGATGACATAAGTAGGTATTACGAAATTTTATTATAATTCATTTTCAGGCCTATGTACACAAGAGTGTAATGGAAGAATTGAAGAGAATTATTGATGACAGTGAAATTACAAAAGAAGATGATGCTTTGTGGCCTCCCCCTGACAGGGTTGGTCGACAGGTTTGTATTTAATGATTCTTTAAATGCATATATATTAAAAATTGATAATTATGTTTCCCTTTATTTATTTAGAATGAATTCTCATTGATTCTTTGGTTTTCCACTTAGTAGACACTTAGCTTCATTTTTTGTGCTAACTCTTAGTAGTAAAGGAGCTAACACTTAGCTCTAAGTTTAGATATCTTTCTGAATAACCTTCTCTGTATATCCCAGCCAAATTCAGGATATTTTCATGCTATTATGAATATTTTCTATAATACGTTAGTCATTTTTATTGAGAATAAGTACAAACATTTATTAAATTTGAGACTTCAGATTCTCATTGACCCTATGAAATTCACTTTCTCCAAATTATAACCTTCAAAATTCTTATTTGCATCCTTATGTCCCAGAGAGACACTTGATTGGTGGTTTCTTTGTTCAGACTGACCCTTGCATTTGCCGCTCATATTTTCTTCAGAATAATTGATTTTTCTCAAAAGGCTTCTGAAGAACTGTAAAGACCTAATTTCTCTCTGTAGAAAGTAAGTTTGGTTTCTGAATTGGGTCTTTTCAACTCTTGGAGAAATGAGATATGACCCCTGGAAGGAAGAAATACTTAATTTCACTTTTGTATATACCTGTGGATTATACTTCTAGAAGAAAATGTTGAGAAATCTAACAGGTGCTGATACTGTGTAGCAGTAACTTAACTCTTCTATTTAAAGAAACATTATTTAGGAAAGCAAAGGTAATAGTTAACAGTATTTATTTTATACGTTGTATCACTTTTAAAAAGTAAATTTAGACCTAGTTTGTTTTATGTATTTCTACTTATATACTAAATAATAATAGCAGCCCTTTATATCCTTTACACTCAGAGAGAGCCTAATATTTCATCTACCCACTTGATGTGATCATAGATTTTGGTCAGTGGGGAAGAGTAGGCATGCCCCCAAAATTGCCTGCTGGATCACTAAATCAAAGATTTTGTAAGACTATACTTTCAGGAATCATTTCTATAGTTCATTACTAGAGAAGTCTCTCTGAATGTGTAGAGTACCTTGTGAAACCACAAGGAGGAGGCGCAGCATTCTCTCCTGAGCATGAAGCCAGCTCTTGGTGTTGCTTTAGTGCAATTGCCATTTGCCATTGATGATCGTTCTTCTCTCCCTTTGGGAGAGTAAGAGGGAGAGGAAAAAAAAGATTTTGTGATTGTTAGAGAATCTTGGTTAATTCTCTATTTGGAGTGTTCCATAAACTGCATAATTAGGTCTTTTGACTTAATATATAGCTAGGATTGTCTTTAATGGCATGTTTATTAATTTAACTTGAAAACACATTACAAAATAGCTTCTTAATTATGTTTGCAAATAAACAATATAAAGAAAATTGTACCATAATTATGGCATGCTGAGAGCATCCAACATTATGTTGTGTTTGTTTTACTAGTTCTTAATTTTAATTCTTTTGTGGAGTATTGGTCTTTAAGTCTCATGATCTTAAGATCAGCTGTCAGTACCATCACTGATTAGTGGTTATAAATATCAGCAAGTGTCTTCCTCTGCTTTATGAATTTTGAATTACACATTTGTAGAGTAGGCTAATAAAGCCTGCCTTACAAGGTTATTTTAGGGATTACAGAGAATGCTTATAAAGTCCCTAGAAGCAGGGCCTGACACATAGTAGGTGCTAAAGTGGCGGCTATTATTATTGTGTATTTTATTTTTACAGTCTTACAGAAAGGGAAAATGTTTGTATTATGTTAAAAATAGGTTTATATCCATATCATTTTTTCCATGGGCTTCAAAGAGATGTCCTTAGTGTTTACTGACTTCATAAGAAACATTTCTGTGTCATTTTCTTTTATAATGTCTTCTCTATGTTGTCACGGGAAAGCAGTTGTTGGTACTAAAATTGGGTGTGTGTGATAAGCAGTTGATAAAGTTCTTATTTTAAGGGTATAGTTTGTGTCTAAAAGATTAAGTTTCTAACCCCTCACCCATCCTTCTATTGATTATTAGAAAATTTGCAACTAAAATTAGGACCCATGAAAGCAGAATGCAGATATTTCTGGGATAGATTTTTATGTTAACTGTATTTCTTTGCTATTTTTTTTTTTTTAGGAGCTGGAAATCGTTATTGGAGATGAGCACATTTCTTTTACCACATCAAAAATAGGTTCTCTTATTGATGTAAATCAGTCAAAGTAAGTATATTAGAGCATTTTGGCTAAGTTGACATCACTAGAGAGGCTCATTTTAAAACTGTAAAGTTTGCTAGCCCAGATTATTTCAATGACATCCTATTTGTTTATTATGTGGATGAAATTTTGATTTTTATGTTGTTAAGTACTTGTTATCTTGTCTCCCAAAGAACTTAGCAGGGTATTTCACCAATTGTCAAAGAATATCTTATTCTAACAACTATGTATGATGCTCATAGCTATTTTATATAAAAGTCTGGGTGTAGAGTCAGAAAATTTAAAGAAAAGAAATCCTTAAATTGGTTTTATCGGCCTCCTTAGTCCCATATCATATTCCTTCCTCCCTGGGTTCAATACTTGAAAAAAATTGAATACATTCAATATAGCTTAAAACATTCTTTTACCTACTTAATGTTTCCCCAGTTTCTGTGTTTCTGGGCCATTATAGTGTATCCCATTGTTTTGATCTGATCCAGGATATTTCTTCCCAGCCCTCCTCTCAAAATGTTCCCATAATACTCTTCACTTTTCACTATCACCTTAAATTACAACTTATTTTTCTGCTTTACTGGTCTGAAATATAAGCTTCCTGAGAACCTTGCTGTATCTCCAAAGTTAGCATAGTGTCTGACACATAACAGATACTTTATACAAATATATAACTATTGGATATAAAAGCTTATGCTCAGAAACACAAATTAGCTGCTTTTAAACTGTGAAATTTATTTCCTACAGTTGATGAGGTTGTGTCATTCATTTCCTGCTGGGATTATAAATTGGTAGTGTTTTCTGGAAAGCAGATTGGTAATATACATTAAAAACTGTTAACATTTTATTCATCTTTGACATAATTTAATTTCTGAACATCTGTTCTAGGGAAATACTCTTAGAATATTCGAAAAGCTTGGCTTGGCGCCTGTGGCTCAAGTGGCTAAGGCGCCAGCCACATACACCTAAGGTGGCAGGTTTGAATCCAGCCCGGGCCCACCAAACAACAATGATGGCTGCAACTGGAAAAAAAAAATAGCCAGGCGTTGTGGCGGGTGCCTGTGGTCCCAGCAACTTGGGAGGTGGAGGCAGGAGACTTGCTTGAGCCCAGGAGTTGGAGGTTGCTTTGAGCTATGCCACAGCACTCTACCTAGGGGGACAGCTTGAAGCTCTGTCTCAAAAAAAAAGAAAGAAAAGCTTTATTATTCATGAAGATGTGCATTGAAGCAATATTATAATAGGAAATAATCCAAATACCCAACAAGAAGGGAATTATTAATTAATAGCATTAGTTGTTTTTTTTTTATGCCATGGAAAAAATGATATAAAAAAGGTTGGAGTCTCTGGGCATGGTGGCTCATGTCTGTAATCCTAGCACTCTGGAAAGCCAAGGTAGCTGAATTGCCAAAGCTCAGGGGTTTGAGACCAGCCTGAGCAAGAGTGATACCCCGTCTCTAAAAAATAGCCCGGTGTTGTGGTGGGCGCTTGTAATCCCAGCTACTTGGGAGGCTGAGGTAAGAGAATCGTTAGAGCCCAAGAGTTTGAGGTTGCTGTAAGCTATGATGCCAGGGCAGTCTACTGAGGGCAAAAAGGTGAGACTCTGTCTCAAAAAAAAAAAAAAAAAAAAAAAGGTCAGAGGGAGTGAAGATAAAGACTTTAAACATAGAATGAATATTGATGAAGAAATGATTTTCCTACAGAAAAGTTAAAGGTGTTAATTAGTTTATTCATTT
Organism: Galagoides demidoff; assembly: GCA_963574575.1. Lineage (NCBI taxonomy): Eukaryota > Metazoa > Chordata > Mammalia > Primates > Galagidae > Galagoides > Galagoides demidoff. The sequence continues at coordinate 17,209 of CAUYQV010021967.1, forward strand.
GCCAGCAACATTCTTCTTTCTAAATTCTATTAACATAATTGTTACAAACTTTTGATTTTATTTGTTTTAGGAATTTATAAAATTGTTTCATTCTAGAAATAAAAAAGTAACTTTTACCTTTTTAAATTTTAGGGATCCTGAAGGCCTTCGAGTATTTTACTACTTGGTACAAGACCTAAAATGTTTAGTTTTCAGTCTCATTGGATTACACTTCAAAATTAAACCAATTTAAATTTTATGTTTCTAAAGCTGTTTGTATATTTGATTAAGGGATGGGTAAAGGAGGGTTTATTTGTCACTTACAATATTGGGAATTTTATGAATGTGAAACAAATAAATTTTTTTGTATGTAAACTGAAATAGGAAAATACATAAACAAGCCTTCCTTGGGTCCAAGTGGGTTAGACACTCCCCACACACATTCAATTCTGTAAATAAAAGCCACCTTTTGTTGAAAATTTGTTCTAATAAAACATATCAAAGCCTAGATGGAGACTGGTGTTTGTTTTATTTTGTTTTGTTTCTAAGAGGCCTCTGTCTCTTAAGAAATTGTTCTAGTTTGGCAAAAGATGTTTTAGGTAGAAATATTTAGGCAGATTCCCATCCAGTAAAGACAATTCCAGATTTTCCCTTATTTCTCTCCCACATAATTGGATTTAATTTTTTAATGCTTGCATAAATTGTTTATAGAAGGTTCTGGGTTTTTTTATAGTTATCATGAACTCAGGGAATATTTATGTTCAAATATGGTATAAGCAGTGATTTCTTAAAGTACTGTAAGAGTAAAGTTAGGTACGTTCACAATATATATATTTTATATGTATGTGGGAACTAAATGAGTTCTCTCTTTACAAATTTTTTAAAAATTTAAACATACACCTATGTGTGTGTGAATGCAGATATATTGTAATTTCTAATGAACACAGATCTCACCAGTGTTTCTCAGTTCCTTCAACCTCTACGATAGATTGCATCTCTCATTACTTTTCTTAGTAACTATGTCCCTGGTTTTACAGCTTTTCCATCTGTACCTCCATTTTTTAGAAGTTGTATTGTCCCGGTGGTTATAATCCACTCACCCGAGGGATGTTAGTACTGACTGAAGGCTTGCCAGGACTTCTGAGCAGTTAGGCTTTAAAGCAGCACTGTCCAATAACTTGCAATAATGGAAACGTTCTGCATCTGTGCAGTCACTAGCTGTGGGTGGCTACTGATTACTTGAACTGTGCTTAGTGTAACTTAATTTGTACTGCTGTTTAAGCAGATTTTTTTCTCACATAAAAAAATCAAAAATACAAAATACCCATATATCAATCTAGATTCTTATTTATTTATTTTAGAAACAGTCTCACTTTATCACCCTCGGTAGAGTGCTGTCACATCACAGCTCACAGCAACCTCCAACTCCTGAGCTTAGGCAATTTTCCTGCCTCAGCCTCTTGAGTAGCTGGGACTATAGGTGCCCGCCACAATGCCTGGCTATTTTTTTGTTGCAGTTTGGCTGGGGCGGGGTTTGAACCTGCCACCCGGTTCCCTACTCACTTAGCCACAATCTAGATTCTTATATACTTACCTTTTCGTTTTGACTTTTCACTTAACTGGGGAATTGTTGCCAATAGATTATTTTTTTTGTAGTGTATTAATTTTGATTGAATTCAGATAATCACATGTGTCTAGTGGCCACCCTTTTAGACAGTGTAACTTTAGAGCTGGCTAGATAACCTGTTTGCCAAGTTCCTTTTCACTGCTCAAAAATGCATGGCCAATGTCTTCAGTTGACTATGGGAAGTCAACTAACTGGTCTCTACTTCATTGTGCATGATTATGCTATCCTCTTTAGGTCTCATGTGGAAATCAGTATTTCTGTGCAAGTCGGTGACCTTGATGTGCAGTAGAAAATCTTTTACACAGTACACGTCAACCCCAGGGGAAAAGGAACAATTGGTTTTGAACCTCTAGGAGGCATACCATTTTTGGTTTTTTCCTCAGAAAGAACCTTCATTCTGTGGCTCTTGCTAAATAAGATGATCCAATTATCACTGAGCAAGGTTAAGGAGTGGTCCTTAGAATAAACAAACAAAAAAAATAACATTACCTCTTTTTGCCCATTCTTTGACTTCCCTGTAATACTAATTTCCTTATTTTGCTCTATCCTCAATATCTATTAAGATTTCTTATGTCAAATCAAAATTGGAGAATAGGTCACTAGGAAAATACTTGACACTGTTGTCCATGATTTTCTTATACTTTGTATTGGCTTTTACTCATTTGTAAGTTACTGATGGACAAATGTCATTAGAAACTAAATTTTGCGAAGCACTAGTTTTATATGAAAGCAGATTTTTCACTATACTCGGGTCAGCAGATTACATGTTCCCCCTTGCTTCCTTTAATAAAGAGACCTCTCATCCTGATCGTTTTTGTTTTCCGAGTTCTTGTTCTGCTCTTCATCTCTCCTTTCCCCTTTCATGGGATAGTGTGTCTCTTACCCACAATCTAGTACAGTCTTTTCCATGATAGTAGGTGTTTGGGAAGTTTGTTGAATCGGTTATCTTTTATCTTTATTGCCCTCATATTTTGTAGTGGTATTTAATTTTTATTAAATTCAGATAATCACATGTGTCTAGCCGTTTGATATTTCATTGATATAAAGCTGAGTCTATTCAGTGGACATCTTTAGTATGAATATACAGGATAACAGATTATTTATTTTGTATATTGTATTGTTAGGTGATGTTTTGATTTGAAATGTGTGAGACCTGTGAATATAAGTTGTGCTCTAAATTTTAACCTGTGATCCATATGATTATTTTTATAATTGGATTCCATTCCTACCATAAGGTAATGAGCTAGAAAACAAAATACAAAAAATTACTAAAGATGAACAACAAAGGTAAAGGAATGATTTGAGGGTTGGAGAGCTCTGGGATCTACGTTGTCTCAATCTAAACCACATGGTAAGGTGGAGGAAGCACTGATATAAGATAAAAGTCTTATAATAGTCGATTAGTATTTAACTGCTTTCACTTTAAACGTGTGAGTAGACCTTATCCCTTAGTGGCATGGAGTCTAAATAGCTTTTTTTTGCCATTATTTAGCATGCCTTCTTACTTCCTGGGGCGGCCTTCTCATTTGGTTACTTAGAAATTGTGGAAGGATGGTTACAGTTTGACTGACAGGTAGAGGCCCAGTGGGGACAATAGATAGTATTTTAAATCTAGAGCATCAGAGTAGCTTTTCTTGTAGAGAGAAAAAGGATAAATGGAGTGATCGGGGGAACAGGAAATCTCAAACTAGAGGTTGTTCTGATTTTTAGTATAAGAGCCAAGAAATTTTCTATCATTCAGTGGTGTAAAATGTAGGCATTAGGTGGCACCTGGTCAAGTGAGGTTACTCTTCCCAGCGAAGTGACTCAGGTCATCCTTCCCAGGGTGCTAGTGGTGATTCCAGTCCTTCTTCCTCCAGCCTAGGGCAGGAAGAACAGCAGCTGCTGTAAAATTATAAACCATTGAGGTTAGAAGGTGTGATTACAAGTCCTGTGCTAATTGTCAGAAAGAAATGGGTAAAACGTGTGATTTCACAAATAAGAAAGACTTTTGCAGCAAAGCAACCAGAAAATAAATGAGTGAATATTTATGTATATTTATATGTTTGTATGTGTCTGCGTGTATGTTTTGCACAAAAGTGAATTTGGAAGACAAAGTACAAGCACATTCAAAACTTCAAACTTATCTTTTGTTAACAGTGGGTGTGGTACTTTCAATCCTCTGCTTCTTTGTTCAAAGGGCCCTTAGGAGTTTTAGTCAATTCCATCTGAAGTTATAGTTATCTTCTGGTGCTGATTGTCTTCTTTGAAGAACTTTTCCTTTTCCAGAAATTCACAGCTTAGTCTTAAAGAGAAAATAGAATTTAGAGTGAGCAGCTACACAATTTGGCTTTCCAATCAGTAGTCTCATTCTGTCTCTTTTCAAAACTAGATTTTATAGTCAGCCCCTCTTAACTTTATCCACTTTGTTCATCAAGATATGATGCACTTGTAGGCATCATATCAGTAGCTTGTGTGGGTTGCAGTTAAAATAATGAACAAGATACGCTACTCTCTCTTATGGACTTTGTATTATGACAGAAGAGACAAACTATTTGAGAAGCATAAAAGAGTGTGCCCTGGAGCAGTGCCTCTGGCTCAAAGGAGTAGGGCGCCAGCCCCACATACCAGCGGTGGTAGGTTCAAACCTAGCCCAGGCCAAAAACAAACAAACAAACAAAAAAGAATGTGCCCTGCACTTGTCTAGCTTCCATCCTGAGAACTGCTTGCTGTCTCAGCAGCTGTAAGGATGTAAATCAAAATAGGAAAAAAGCCTCCTTGGCACCACTACTTCCATGGTCAGTAAGCTGAGGCCACAGAATGGTCTTTCTAGAGTAGTGGCAACACACTGTCGTGTTTCCCAGCTCCTAAATTGTGTCAGTGTGCCCATTCTTGCACTCTCAGCCTCACATGGTAGGATGGAGAACCTAGCCTCTGTGCTGCAAGATTTCTGGGTTGCAGTCCTGGTGCTTCAGAACTTTAGGAGAAATAAACAACCACGAACACATGGACTTACTTTGAAGTCTAAGAAACCCAGTAGTGTTAACGTCATTTAATTCTTCCAAGTCTGTGAAGGGGGTGATGTTCTTATTGAATATCTGAAGAAACCAAGGCTTAAAGAGTCAGTGACTTGTTTAAATTTGTACATACAGAAGGATTAGAGTCTTAGACTTCAAATAATAATATTTAACATTTAATAGGAGCCTACTGTTTGTATAACAGGTTTTTGGGGGGCATGGGGAGGAGAAGAGACTCACTCTGTTGCCCCGACTAGAGTGCCTTCACATCTGCCTAGCTCTCAGCAATCTCCAACCCCACCCCTGGACTTAAATGATCCTCTTGCTTCAGCCTCTCGAGCAGCTGGGACTACAGGTACCCACCACAATACCTGGCTATAATGTACATTTTCTATTTTTAATAGAGACAGGGTCCTTCTCTTGCTCAGGCTGGTCCTGAATCCCTGAGCTCAGGTGATCCACCCTCCTCAGACTCCCAGAGTGAGCCACCACACTCAGCCTGTAACAGGTTCTGGTTGGGGACTTTATTTATCTCGTTTCATTTAATCTACACAGTATCACCATTGTACTGTGGTGAGTGTGGTGAGTCTGAGACTTAGAGAAGTGAAATGACTTGCCTGAAGTCAAAGACCTGCTGGCTTGTGTTTCAAGCTAGATCTGCCTGTTCCAGAACTCATGCTTTGTGGCAGGAGCTTTGTTGAAAGCCCAGGCCCTGCTGAGTTCATAGTCCGTCCACACTCTGCACCTTCAGTAAGGCCTGATTTTAAACATGGGTCAAGAATTAACAGTAAAGATCCTTAGGCAAGTCAGTGAACATCTTCTCATTAGTTTCTTCCTGGTAATAAATACCTGCCATTGTTGGGAGGCTTTAGTATGGTTTTTTACACAGGAGGTATTCCAATAAATGATAGCAGCTCTCTCTGCCACCTTTTCAACAACCACTATTCCTGCCCCCGACCACCACCCTCTGCCTCCTCTCAGCGGAACTAACTTCCTTTATTATTTTGGCACTGGCCTAGAGGGCTAAAAAACCATCACTTTCTGATTGGGATTAACAAAGCCAATCCAGGATGAGGAAAAAGAGACATAAAAATCCCCAACAGCAAGGATCAGGTATTCCTAACGTGTCCAGACTCCGGAGGCTCATGGAACTTTGCTCACGTGATTGAGTTACATCAGTCTCTAAGAGATGTGTCGGCTGGCAGCCTGCCTGCATGTGATGGCAGGGGCAGACTCAGTGGTGATTCAGAGATTGTGGATTGTGTCAGGAGGCTGAAGTAGGACAGATGAATCTCAAACAACAGGCCGCATCACGGGACCAGCCCTTAGAGGCCAGAACGTGCAGGTGGAGGAAAAGTGGGAAGCATGAATGAAATGAAGAGGGAGGCCCTCTGGAGAATGCTGGAGATCAGTATAGGAAGAGTAAGCACGGGATTTAGTGGAACAGGTGGAGGCTGTCTCTGTGAAAGCCATCTCCCCTTCTCTTCACTACCTCTCTCACTGTCCCACCGTCTATGCCCTTTGACCCCATAATTTCATGTTTAAAAAGTTTTCCAAAGAAAATATTCGGAAGTGCGGGCTAAATACTTTTTATACTAGCAAAAAATTGGAAGCAACCTAACTGACGAACATTAGGGGAATCGCCAAAATAAATGATGGTATATCCATGTGGTAATAACTATTGAAAGTGAAGAAAATGTTTATTTCATATTAGAAAATAATAAACACTATATAAGGAATGATACCAACTTTTATAGTCGAATTATGGATGTTTTAAAATCATTTCTAAAGTATACCTGCTTGTAATGAACACACGTAGAAAAAAGGACTAACTTTTTCAAATAGTAAAATATAACAGAGCATTTTGAACTGATAGGCCATTATTTAAACTAAGAGCTGAAGAATTTAGTCATGATACTTCCCACTATATATATATTCCCTGTATATTTATTTATGCATAGATGGTTCAGTTATTTCATCTTACTAATAGTTTCTCTCAAGTATATATATTTTTTTGTTGTTAAAGGCACTAGTCTTATTTTCTTCAAAGTTGTCTTTCTTTATCTTTTCAGTCCTCAAACATCTATTTGGGGAATGTTATTTTGCAAAAAGGACTAAGTGGTTGCTGAATTGAAATGGAGAAATGTAGTGCATGACGCTTTTCCTTTACCGTCAACATTAGGTATCATCATACAATTTCCTTTTATCACTGTGGTCAAGAGGAGGGGCAGAAAATTTTGAGTTGGAGTATCGTTCAGAGACAATTTATTTCTGCTTTTCATTTTACAGCCTTTAAGGGATCCAGGACTGGAAAGGCCAACTTCTTCCTCATTTTAGCGTCAGTGTTTTTCCTTCTGTATTTCTCCATGGTACTATACAGGTATTGTCTGCCTTTATTCCTTCAGATCTTTTTTCTTGATTATGTTATTAGTCCTACTTATTCTAGGCGAAAGGCATTTAACTATAAATGTCTTGGCATGAGAATGGGATTGATAGGAAATCATTCTCTACTGATTGAGTTAGAACTGTATTAACTCTAAAAGGATGTGAAATTTGTTGTTCAACATTCACATAAAGTTATTTTCGTTCTCAAAACTCTATGATGTTTGCTTTGTGTTATCAAAATAAGAAAGAGATTTGGGGAGGTAATTACTTTTTACTTGGGTCTAAAGCTTTACATATTATCCATTTTGAAGGATTGATTCTATAATAGAAAAAGTCTTAGGAAATTTGTGAAAATGTAAATGAATTTAGAACATTTTACAATTAAAAAAATTTAGAAAAGAATATAGTTACATGTGCAATTTGTTCTCCGCATTTCTTGTTTCATGGATGTCATCTTTTCATACTGATTTATAGAAGATAAAAGGCATGTTTTAAATATTTACTACTTAGTAATTTTTTTCTGTGTTGGTACGTGGGACACTACAAAAGGTTTGTGACAGACCTTGGCATGATCCATTATATCACACAAGAAACACTGAAGACATTGTCCTTTCGTAGCCCCCCATGCAAGTTTCAACTTGCTCGGTTTATTGGGTTGCTGAGAGAGCTTCGTTATGCTTCTTGACTTTTGATCTCAGAAGTTTCATAACGACTCATGTATCCACTAATAGATTAAATCCATTATGAACATTAACTAATGACTACCTAGTGGCAAATTTTATTTTCACATAGGCTTGTTTGGCAATATCGTATGCTGGAAGAGTATTTCTAAAATTCTGATGTACATGGAAGCATTTGGGCTTTAAAATACAGGTATCTGGACTCTAACCTAAGAGATTTTTATTCAGCACATCTTAAACAGGCCACTGGAGTCTGGATTGTTAACCAATCTGCAAAATTAACCCTCAATAATTCTTTTGCAGATGGTATAGGATGTACTTTGGGAAACACTCTGGTAGATTCATATATACTTGAAAACAATGCAAAATCTTTTAAATACTTATATGTGTATCAGAATAGAACACATATGAGTCATTTTCAAACCAAGACAATTATTCTTTTTAGAATGTAGGATTTCTGGTTTTTTAATTTGTAGCTTAAAAGTATTTCAATGATTTGAATAAGTACCAATTTTTATTGTATGTACTTTTTATATATACATATAACAGTTTTATATGCATGTTGAACATTTTAAGCAAAATTGGCTGTGTGTGTATGAAATAATTTATTGATAGGTTTTTAATTTTTTTCTGTATTTTCTAATGTAATTTTATATAAATGATTTTATATAACTTTAACATAAATGTTGAAAGGTTTTCCGTTTCTTATAAAAAATCAGTCTCAGTCTTGCTTTAGGCCCTAAAGGAGTTAGAAAACACACCTCTCAGCATCAAATATTAATATGTTCCAATTGACTGACATTTTAATTTTTCTTCAGACAGAATTCATCCTCCTGTTACAAGGTTGTTGTGCAAAATACATTTGTCTTCTTACTCTAAAGATGAGTGATCAGAGAGTGATTAATTCAACCCTGAGATTTCTGCAGCCTCCTTCAGAGTCACAGAGTAGACTAAGGCCAGGGGTCACTCAGAGACCTGGGAAAACGGAGGACAAAGGTGTGTGTTTTAATCATCTAAATTTGCCTGCCTCATGCATCGCCAAATTGTTGATGTTTGAGAACCATTTTTGTCTGTACTCTGGTTCCCATCTGGTAATAAAAACTATAACGGGTAATGACAGTAGAACACATGTCCTTTTTTTGAAAGACAAAAATGTTGTGTGGATAAATTAATGAATTCTTTTAAATTTAAGATGCTGATAAAATACTTTTATTCATATCTGGTCAAGAAGGATTTGTGAGACCTTTAAAAGTAAAGAACAGAATAGAGTCTGGAAAGAAACGTAACATTTCTTTGAGAAATAAAAATCTTAGGGGATGTTTAAGAAATTGAAAAATATGTGTTAAAAACAATCTTTTTATTCAGACAAAAAGATATTATAGGTGTCTTAAATATTTAGTAAACCTTAGTGGCAATGAAGCAGCAAAAATATTCCAATTAAAAGGGATGTTCTAATTTTTCTATTGTTCTTCTCTCTCTCTCCCTTAAAATACTGTCTCAGTTAAACTCTAAATTGAGAATAATCATGTACTGCTTCAATGTAATGATATAATAATAAGAGCTACAACTTTCAGATACTGAGGA
>CAUYQV010021970.1:0-48282 GCA_963574575.1 Galagoides demidoff
AGAAGAGCTTCTGTGTTTTGCAAAGCAACTTCGTTGCCTTCAGGGATTCCTATAAGGCAAATATTAGTTTTCTTCGAATTATTCCAGAGCTCTCTGAGAGAATGATCTATTTTTGCTTTCCATTTCTGATTCTCTTTGGACATTTGGACATATTCAGAAGCTTTGTCTTCTACGTCTGAGATCCTTTCTTCTGCTTCCTGCACTCTGTTACCAAGAGATTCTACCACATTTTTCAGATCTTTGAGGGCTGCAATCTCTGTCTTAATGTTTCAAAATCTTTGCTAGTTTTGTCTTTGAATTTGTTGAATTCTTGAGTGAACTTTTGGAATGTGCCTTGAATTTCTAGATCTATCTTTGCCTCTATTCTGTTTATCTGATTTGCAATCCAAATTCTGAATTCAATTTCTGACATCTTAGCCATTTGTTTATAAAGGGGATCTTCAGTTTCGTCTGCCACATCCTTTCTTGGGGGAGTTGACCTACTCTGGTTATTCATATTACCAGCCACATCCTTTCTTGGGGGGGGGGGTTGATATACTCTGGTTATTCATATTACCAGAGCTTTTCCACTGATTCTGCCCCATGATTATTTTACCCTGTTTGACTTTTCCCCTTGAAGTTTGTCAAGGACCCATTCGGTGTTATGGCCTAAGAGACTGGGGACCTGCTTGGTGTGGTGGGGCTAAGTGGCTCTCTGTCTTATTTTCAGCTGGTCTCTGTCCTACCCTAGTGATTCAGTTTCTCTTGGTTGAAGCCTCTGCTGTGGAGAAATACCAGCAATTAGGTCACCTCACCCCCCACAAACAACAATTGGGCAAGGAAAATCAAATCTTCCCTCAACCATACACCCAGGGTGCTCCTTTGAATAGTCCTTGGGTGGTCTGTCAGGTTTAAGGGGTCCAAATCAGTTGTCCTAGTCAGCACCAGTTTCAGGTGGAAGAGTTCAAATGTCTCTGGCAGCTGGATAAGAGGGGTCTGCTCACTGCTCAGATATAACTTGCTCCAGCTCCGTAAGGGCAAAGGGACCCACCCAGCAAATGGGTTAGTTTGCGAAGGTTAATACCTCCTTCTCTACCTTGCACCCAGTTACTTGTAATCCCCCAGGTCTGTGACCCTATTCACTCCAGTAGGCAACTCCTCTGGGGTATATGACTGGCAAAATCAGCCAGAAATCTGAGTTCAGCAGGAGGGCCTTGTGTGTTTGAATTAGGCTTCTGTCTGGCTAAATTCCTCTCCAAGTCAGAGGTTGCATTCAGCTCCAGGCAGCAGACAAATAGCGGTTTACATTCAGGTGTCAATTCTAGCCCCTGCCTGCCCACTGCCTTTGTCTCAGCTGTATTACCCTGGGGGCTGGTGCTAATGGTCTCTTTACTTACGAAAGTTATTAGTGTTCTGCCTGTGGCTGCTGTCCGGAACCTCTGGTTACCCAGAGAGACAGGGCTGGAATGGCATCAGTTTGCAGCTCAGGATGCCACTGTTGGTGTATGGCTTCCTCCGAGCCAATCCTCTTCTCCTCACTCCTGTGCCACAGTCAGCACAGAGCAGCACCAGCCCTTTCCCCCTCCACTTCTCTCAAGGAGATGCCCAAGAATCTGGACTTCGTAAGTAACAAACCTCCAGACTTCAGGGTGGGTGGGTTGGGACTCATCAGAGTTCAATGTTGCAGGTGGGGAATATATACAGCTTTATACAGTTTTAAAGTTTTATGCCTGGCAGGAGGGTGCTGTGGCAGGCCAGCGGGGGTAGGAGGTCCAGTTTTTAGGGGGTCTCTCCCATGGGATAGAGTGGGAGTAAGTTTGAACTCTGCTTGCTTGTTTGCATGGAGTAAACTGTGAGCACTTGTTGTTGGGGAGGGGACTCCCGTCCACTTGGTGGTGGATTTTGTACCTTTTGGCTGTATTTTTGGGGTTGCAGCTCACCTCAGGAAGGTTGACGTGAGCTCTTCAATCTTCTCTCTCAGCTCCGCTCCTAACCATCAGCTCCCTTGCTAAACTTCTGTCTTTTAAGCCTCCTTCTGAATGGGAGCTTCTGTAAAAAGCTGGCTGCAGTCCACCATCTTGGCTCCGCCCCCCCACCCCTTTTAAACCACTAAAAGGTCCAATGGCTGAAACTGCATTTCCCTGAACCATAATATAGCAGTTTGTTAAGAGTTCCAATGCCTTCAAGGTAGTTCTTTTGGGACCAATAAGCCATAGTCTTCTTTTGACAAATCCTTCTTTATTTCTTACTAAAGAATCTATTTTAATCATGTCACATGCAATATTATCCTGAAGAATTCATAGTGCCTGTTCAAATGAAACACTCCTTGCTATAGTTTTATTAGCTTTGGGCCCTCATGATGATATATGGATCAAAGGTCTTCTTTGTAGTACAGTCATGCTGCCCTCAATCAAGTCCAGGGTTGCATTGATGTGATGTTCATTTAAGGCTTTCTGCACCAATGGCCAATACTCTTTCAAATAGGCCTCTCTATATTTTGGAAACAAACTTGCAAAACTGCTCTCCTCCCAAGAGTTCTCTGGCATTGCCATCTTTCGAAAAGGTTAGTTCCTTCCAACCGTCAGGAAGACTGAGGAGTTCTGATTCATCTTGGTTCTCTGGCTTTGGCTTCTAGTTGGGGAATTCCCTTTTCCCAGTCACTTTGCCAGGCTCGTCCAGGGTGGAAATCACCATGTTCAGTTGCTTCTGGTGGTACTGGAAATGAACCTATTCTTAAATCCCCTGGGCTAAAACCTCTACATTCAAAATGAGTTCCACACAATGCAGGCAAGACAAATGCAGGTGAGACGATCAGTGCAGTCTCCCGCATAAATGCGCTGTTGCCCATTAACTAAAATGCTTCTCGTGTGTGGCTAATAGAGAGCAGGAAACTTTTTCTGCATCTCCATTTTAAATATCATTCAGGGCTCCGTGCCTGTGGTTCAAGTAGTTAAGGCACCAGCCACATACACCTAAGGTGGCAGGTTCGAATCCAGCCCAGGCTGCCAAACAGCAATGATGGCTGCAACCAAAAAATGGCCAGGCGTTGTGGCAGGTGCCTGTGGTCCCAGCTACTTGGGAGGCAGAGGCAGGAGACTTGCTTGAGCCCGGGAGTTGGAGGTTGCTGTAAGCTGTGATGCCACAGCACTCTACCCAGGGGATAGCTTGAGGCTCTGTCTCTAAATAAATAAATAAATAAATATCATTCAGGAATAAGGATAAAGTAAATAAATTTTTAGATAAAAACTGGGAAAGCTTACTATTAATAAACCTCTGAGAAAACTATTTAAAATTATAATTCTAGAAAAAACAAAATTGAACCTAGAATTAAAGTGTAAAATGTCTCAGGAAAAAAGGGTAAGCAAAGAAGTTAATAAGGTTTGACTAAACAGCTGAAGTGATGATTATGTGGAACAATAGACTATATATAAGTAATAATAATATTTTCTAAATTAGGGGTATAAAACCATGGTGGAACTAACTTACTAGACGAGAGTAAAAGTTTTCAAAGTATCAACTCAATTTCTTTAGAGATATTGATTAGATTTTGGTTAGTCCAGAATTCATTCAGTCTCAAAATTTAAAGAGAATCACTTACCTTATGCCATAAACAAAAATTAACTCAAAATCAAAGGCCTAAGTGTGAGAGCTAAAACTATAAAATTCTTAGAAGAGAACATTAGGGGAAAGCTTCCTTAGCAGTGATTTCTTGGATATGACGCCAAAAGCACAGGCAATAAGAAATAAAAAAGATAAATTTGGCTTCATCAAAATTAAGTTTTTATGCATCAAAGGACACCATCGATAGAGTGGAAATATGGCTCATAGGATGGGAGAAAATATCTGTAAATTATATATCTAGTAAGGGATTAATATGTAGCATACATAAAGAAATCTTACGACTAAACACAAAGAGGCATACAACTTGATTAACATATGGGAAAATGACTTGAATAGACATTTCTCCAAAGAAAATATACAAGGGGATAATTAGCACATGAAAAGATATTTAATAGCACTAATTATCAGGGAAATGTCAAATAAAACTATGATGAGATACCACTTCACACCTATTAATATAGTATAATTAAAAAGAAAAAACAGAAAATAAGGGTCTATGAGGGTGTGAAGAAATTGGAATTTTTGTGCGTTGCTTGTGGAAATGTAATATGGTACAGCCATTGCAACAAAACAGTTCATTGGTTCCTCAAAAATTAAACTATGATTATTCTATGATCCAGAAATTTCACTCTACTTACATACCCAAAGGAATTAAAAGCAGAGACTCACACAAATACTTGTTCACCAATATTCATTGCAACATTATTCACAATAGTCAAAAGGTAGTAACAATCCAGTGTTCACCAACAGATGAATGGATACACAAAATGTGGTATGTAATACTCAATCATAAAAAAGTTAAATTCTGATATATGCTCCAATGTGGTTGAGCCTTGAAAACATTATGTTAAGTGAAATATGCCAGATCACAAAACAGCAAATTCTGTATGAGATACCTAGAATCATAAAATTTACAAAGACAGAAAGTAAAATAATAATCACTAGGGACTGTGGGGGGGGGATGGAGAATTTAATGAATATAGTTTCTGATTGGGATATAGTGGTGATGGCTACACAATAATGTCAATGCACTTAATGCTTCTGTATTATATACTTAAGATATAATTAAATGACAAATTTAATGGTTTGCATTTTTAACATAATAAAAAATAGCCCCCCAAATTTAAGGGTAATTATTAAAAGAATAAAAATAAAATATAGAACTTTCAAATCAGTATCGGGGCAAAAGGGAAATAAAATTAACCCTACAGAATAAATAAAAATGGGGGAAGGAGGCAAAGAAAAGGCATGAGCATCATAGAGCTCACGATAAGAAGGTACAGTTAAATCTGATATGTAAGTAATGATAATAAATGTAAATAGACCAAAATCACAGTAAGACAGGGACTCCAAGTCTTGACTCCAAGCACTTAACCATCTGCATTCCAATTACTTTCATATGTATATCTTCACCCTGATCTCAACACTGTGTTCTAGACTTCCATATTCAAATTCCCACTCATCATCAATTGGAAAAATAATGGACATCTCAAACTTAACATGGTCAAAATAGAGTTCTTATTTTTTCCCCAAATATGGTCCCTAATTTCCTTCCTCATTTTTCCTCATCTCAGTAAATACTCTCACGATCCACTCAGTTGCTCAAAGCAAAAACCCAAGGCATCTTTGATTCTTCTCATTTTTTCACCATTCCTCTGCATCTAGCTCACAAGAAGTCCGGTCAGTTTAACTCTGAAACACCTTGTAAATCTATCTGTTTCCCTCCATCTTCATTGCTACTGTCCAAGTCCAGGCCCTCCATAGTTTCTCTACCTGATCTCTCTGTAAGACTATCTGATGTCTCTGTTACCCATCTGTAAACTATTCCCCATACAGAAGACAGAGGATTTTGAAAATAAAATGTTCCATGTTATTAATATTATATTCATCATATTTTATAGTTTATGAAGCATAATAAGCACTTTTGAACCTAACCCTCAACTGAAAAATTAGCAGAATGTTCTTGCAAAAATGAAATCTGAGTATAGCACTTTCCTACTTAAAAGTTCTAGTATCTTTATTACACTTGAAACCCCATCCTGACCCCTTACTTCAAGTCCTTTTCTCCCTTCAATATGATGTTCTAATCATATTCACCTTCTTTTTCTTCCTAGACTATGCCCCAGGGCCTTTGAACTCACAAGTGCCTGTGCCCCAGATCTTCAGAAGTATGGTTCTTTTTGTCATTCTGGTCTGAGTTCAAATATCACTTTCCACCTGCTTTGATCTCCTTAACTAAATAGTATTTCCACATGATTCATACTTCATGTTCTTCACAGGACTTATTACTGCCCAAAGATTTCCAACTCATTTTGTGGTTTATTTCCTATCTGCCTCCTATAAGCTCCATGAGAACACAAACCTTCCCTGTCGTGTCATTCCCAGGTGTACTCTTAATGTCTAAAACATAGTCAGTGCTCAGTAAACATCTGTTGGGCAAATAAGAAAACCAACACAACTGAACCAAGTTATAAATAGTGAACTGTGGTTAACACGCCCTAGTTATTAGGCTTTTCTTTCAGCTGTTTGTTTTAGACCTCATGTTATTCCTTTATAAAAATTTCATCACAGTGTTTGTTCCCAGAAAATTGGAAAACCTTACAGTCAGCATTTTATTCCATAATCCCTAAATCTAGCTTGGTTTGGAGCACTGGAGTAAACCAGTTTGCAAATGAAACCTATATACCCTGCTCTGAAGGGAGGTAAGTACATGGGTCATATTCTCTTTAGTAAAGTGACTGCTGGGAAGTTGGCCCACTCCTGAGTATTTTTCCCTGATTCCTTTAATGAATTTAGCCAGATCCTAAGATTCTAGATCATTTTATGTTTTCTTCTTGGGTCTTTAATAAAGCACATATTGCTTTGCTACTTACATGCTTACTCAAACTATAGGTAGTTTTAGATCATGAAAAAAATATCGCATTGCTCAATTACTTCTAAGGAGCCTATTCAGTGGCCTGGGGTTCCATACTTCTTCTATAAATTCATTTCTGGGTTGAGCATCTACCAAATGCAAACACTGGGCTCTGTGCTAGAAACAATACTGTGTTAGTTGTATGTAGAACTTCATGTGTGCAACAATCACTTGTGGCATTCACTAGAAACCAGACATCTGGGCGCTAGCTCCTCTTTGGTAAGTTTCAGGTAGGGCCCAGGATTTGTGCTTTTTAATTCATACCACATCTAACACAGGAGGTCTGCCAACCACACACAGGCAAACACCTGAAGGCAACTGGCTGGCCTTCATAAGTGCTGGCAAGCACAGCCCTGTTCTTGCATCCCACAGGGTGCCCTTCACCACCTCCAGGACAAGATGCTCACAAACGCTGGGGCTCCCAGTTTGTCCAGATGATGGGTATTGGTTCTCTTTTCCCAGCACTACTGCTTACAAAGCGATTCCACTCTACATGGCTAATCATTATTTAACAATTAAATTGATACAAATAGCCAAAGATTTTTTTTTAATTAATAGACTTTTATTTTAAAGAGAAGCTGTGCAGAAAGTATAGAGAGGTCCCCTTGGCAAACTCCCCTCCTGTTTCCCCTATTGTCAACACCTCACATTAATTAGCATGTTACCTAATTGTCAAGCCAGTAGATGCCTTATGATTGACTAACACCATAGTTTACAGGAAGTTCACCCCTGGACTGTACAGTCCATGGGACTTGACAAGTACATAATGTCACAAAACCACACAGAATTGTTTCTCTGCTCTAAATATCTCCTGTGTCCCGCCACCTCGTCATGCCTCCTTCCCTCCTCACAAAGGGTATTTTAATTTTAACATATGCCCTCAAAGGATCAAAACCAGCTTCCTTATTCACTTTCTTGTTTTTATAAATATCATTAGTCTCAAAATATGAGTTTGAATTTGTCTTTGAACTTGACATAATTCACTTATCGCATTTGCTATCATTATAAGCAGCACCTGGAAGTCATTTATTTCTCCGAGCTGTTAGCCTTCAGCTGGGCCACATTCCAGAGCTGCTTTGGCTCCATGCTGTGAGCCTTCCCTGAAATGCCTCCAGTTCTCACACATCCCTCATTGGCAGGCCAGGCCTGAACCCCACTGGTACTCAGAAAGGAGGGAGCTCCCTGGGGCTGGAGTTTTATCACCGCTCATGCTGGCCTCCAGCGGGCCTGAGTTGTTTTCATAGCGGCATATTCCCAAAGACTTGCACAAGGTGG
Organism: Galagoides demidoff; assembly: GCA_963574575.1. Taxonomy (NCBI): domain Eukaryota; kingdom Metazoa; phylum Chordata; class Mammalia; order Primates; family Galagidae; genus Galagoides; species Galagoides demidoff. The sequence goes on from CAUYQV010021970.1 coordinate 7,790, forward strand.
TTGTAGTCTAAGGCCTAAGTTTAGGAAGTAGCTATAGCGTCTTCAAGCACCCTCTGTCTCCTCTGTAATCCAAACTACAATGGACAGGTAAGTTATCTACGCCTCTGGGTAGAGAAAATGACCAGATTTGGTTGTGAGGTCGCAGTGGAAGTTAACCGTCAGCAAGGAGAAAAAGATGTGGCTATAACATTTCCACTTTTACAACTATTTTTAAACCTGTATGTACATTTAATTATTTTCCATCAGGAAAGACAGCATAAAGAATAATAGATTAGGGCAGTGCCTGTGGCTCAAGGAATAGGGCGCCGGACCCATATACCGGGGGTGGCCAGGTTCAAACCCGGCCCCAGCCAAAAACTGCAAAAAACCCCTTAGAATAACAGATTAACTGGAGGGAATTTAGTGGGATGTCCTCACACTAACAATAGAGCTTTGTGTCTGTTTCATTCTTTTTGTCTATCTATACATCCCTAGATGATTTCAGTCCCTCAGTGTGTCCTCGCCCCCTCCCTGCTGAGATGCAACTTGACATCACACACTGCTAGGCAAAACCAGGACACTAGCATCATTTTCCCTGAGGGAATGTGCTTACCGGGCAATTCCAAGACCTCCTGCCTGGGCATCATCCAGGCAGTGCCAAGGTGAGCAGCAGACTCTGGCCCAGCTGATGGGGCCAGAGGTCACTGGTGGCTGTTTCCCTGATGCAGCAGAGAGAGCAAATGGCAAATCCACTCCTCCCATCAAATCCATGAGTTTGATGGTGGCTCAGGTCTCTCAGAAGAGCAAGGAGAGCTTTAGGAAGGAATGCTGCCCTGAGGGGGCATGCATGACAAACCCAAATCACCCTGCTGGCCAACGCTGGGGACCTGGTACAATCCCCTCATACCTGGCCAGCACCCACTTCTGGGTCATCCTCAGCTCCAGGATTCTTAGAGCTGGAGTCTTGGGTGCTCCATTTTATATAGATCCTATAAAATGTTCACTCATGGAGCATTTTATAGGATCTCTCATTTCACAGGTGAGATGACAGTTCAGTGAATTGTGGGCTCCATGTTTGCGTAAAGTCACCATCAGCCTTTACGTCACATTACAACGAGGACCCCCAAGGACATAGACTCAAGAAATCACAAGGCACTTTGTAGGTGCTTTCCAGTTGGGCAGGGGAATACAGCAGGAGTGAAGTTTGCCAGTGGGACCCCCTCTACTCCCAGCCTGTGCTCCATGCCACCCTGTGATATGCTCTCTGCCCACAAAGGGTAGACTGGTCTTTTATACCATCTACCTGCACCCACTTCCTAAATAAAGGCCATCAGAAAACGTACCCCAAATGCACCAGAAAAGGGGACTGGGAACACATTTCCCCAACTGGCCACCATAGAAAATCACTGTACTTTATTTTGACCGTATACAAAGACTTCCGCCTTCTATTTTTATATATTGCAACTTCATTGAGACACATCACTTACACAAAACCCCTTTAAAGTGTATAATCCAGGGTTTTTAGTATATTCACAGATTCTGTGGTCATCACCACTATCTGATTTCAGAACATTTTCATCACCCCCAAAAAGAAACCCTGGGCCCAGCGTCTCCCTCCCACTCTGCCTCTGATAGCCACTATGGATTCACCAATTTTGGACATTTCATATAAATGGAATCACGTACTACGTGCCCTTTTCTGAGTAACCTCTTTTTTTTTCTTTTTTGAGACAGAGCCTCAAGCTATCCCCCTGGTATCACAGCTCACAGCAACCTCCAACTCCTGGGCTCAAGCAAGTCTCCTGCCTCAGCCTCCCAACTACCTGCGGCCACAGGCACCCACCACAACACCCGGCTATTTTTGGTTGCAGCCATCGTTGTTTTTTGGTGGGCTGGGCTGGATTCAAACCCTCCACCTTAGGTGTATGTGGCTGGCGCCTTAGCCACTTGAGCCATAGGCGCTGAGCCTGAGTAACCTCTTTCATATAGCAGAATGTGCTTGGGGACCACCCATGTTGGAGCACGTATCCGTGCTTCAGTTCTTTTTAAGGCTGAATACTATTCCACTGCCCGGAAAGATGGCATTTAGTCGATCCACTTGTGCAGAGATGAACTGTAGGTTGTTTCCATTCCTTGGCTATTATAAGTCATGCTGCAGTGAACACTTGAGTACATGTCCTTGTGTGGATGTCTGTCTTTGGTTCTAGGGTACACCTAGGAGTGGAGTTACTGCACCTTTTTTCCCCATGAGTGGAGCTTGCCTATGCATTCGTCACCTCCTGTCTTATGTGTGAAAATATAGTCTGATCTCTGTGCTCTGTCACCGGACCTTCCATATGCCAGGTTCTGTTCCATGTACCAGCTACATACTGAGGATCAGGACAAAGCCCCCGCCCTCACTAACTCACATTCTATGTCCCCCATGCCATCCCCACTGCCCCACCTTGCACAGGTCCACTGTGTTCCATAAGTCCTCAGCTAGTCACCTTTCCCCTACTCTACTCTACTTGTGTTCATCCAGACATCCTGTCCTCTCTGTTTTAACCCCTGAAGTGGAGTCATGTCACCTATGGGATAGATCTGGCACACTTGGGGCCCACAAGGCCAGGAATGGTGTGGCCCCCACCAACTGCTCCAGCTGCATCGGAGCCCAGCATCCTCTGAACTTGAGCCCCAGTGGCATAGAGCTTCCTGTGGTCCTTCCCTAGCTCCTTGCTATGCTGTGCTACTGTGGGGTCCCTCATATCCACTCCTGCTGTCTGCTTACCAGTTGCATGTCAGGAGCCCACTGTGCACCAGGCCCTGGGATTCAGCAGTGCATGAGATAGACACGATCCCCACCCTCACTCTCTCTTCCTGAAATCCTCCTCCTTCCAGGGATCTTAATAATCTAGCAAGGCTCACCTCCGTTCTGAAACCTGCCATGAACTCAGGTCCTACCACTCTACTCGGGACCATGCAGGAGGATGCAGAGAGCAGCAGATGGGCCCTTGTGTTTGGGAGACAGATGGAGCTGGGTTGGAATTGACCTCAGTCTCTTATTAACTGTGAGATTTCCGCAAGTTAGGAAACTTTGGTCCTGCAACTTCCTCATCTGGAGAATGTGCAAAAGGTGCTGGACACGGAGTAAATAATTTAAGTGCAAAGTGTGCAGCCCAGTTCCTGGTCCATCTCAGGAAGCCTTTATGAAGCTAGCACTTGTTTCAGCCACTGCTTCAGCATGAAATATACTGATTTACCCAGTGGCGTTATCACATTGTAATACAGGTACTTATTTACTTGTTCATTCTCCACTATCCATCTCAGAGATTCTCATAGTAAGTATTTATTATTAATTTTGGGACCCCTGGTTCCTGGCACAATACCTGAGAATAAACCCTTGGCTTCCTTCTGATTATTATCTTAATCACCCCTGAGAGGCAGAAAGTAGATCCATACCACACTGGGCAGCTTGGTGTTTTCTTAGTAACAACAGGAGATGCCAATGCACACAGAAGAAACTAGAATGATGTCCTGTGAAGTCTCTGCCATCGGGCTAAGACCTCACTGGTCCTGACCTTTGCTGCACCATACGATTGCCTGAAGGCCTTAAAGGTTATTGATGCCTGGCCCCATCCCATTACTGGTGTGAGCTGGGCTTCAGGGGGGGTTTAATGTTCCTCAAGGATTTTTATTTATTTATTTTTTTAAATTTCAGATTAATACGAGGGTATAGACAATTAGGTTACACTATTTGTATTTGTTAGGTAGAGACCAAACTGTATGTGTATATGTAATGTCCAAACTGTAAGGGTATATGGCACACCTCACCCAGCAGGTGTGCCATATACCCTTATATTGTGCCTCTTAGGTGAGAGCATGGCGATCCCCCTTCCTTCTCCCTTCTTCCCCTTCTCCTCCTCCTCTTCTTCCCGTCTCCCGACTTGAATTTAACTGCATTTTTCTCTTGTATGGGCATGTATTGGTCTGTCTACTGGTTTCATATCAGAATTGAGTCACTGGATACTTCCTTTTCCATTCTTGTGAGACTTTACTAAGTAGAATGTTCTTCAACTCCATCCAGCTTAATACAAAAGATGTAAAGTCACCATCTTTTTATGGCTGAATAGTATTCCACAGTATACATATACCACAGTTTATTAATCCATTGATGGGCACTTACATTGATTCTACATCTTGGTGGTTGTGTATTGAGCTACAATAAACATTCTAATGCAAATGTCCTTATGGTAAAATGATTTTTTTTTCTTCTATACCTAGTAATAGGATTGCAGGATCACATGGAAGGTTTACTTTTAGCTCTTTGAGGATTTTCTATACTTCTTTCCAAAGAGGCTGTACTAGTTTGCAATTTCCTCAGGGATTTTTTAAATGAAGGGCAACCATTGGGAACCACTGTGTAAGCTCACAGAGCAGAGAGTCTCTTGAGGCTGCCCACCCCGCAGTCACTCCCTCCCCTCTGGGTGTGGGCTACACAGGGACCCAGGCCCTGGAGATTTAAAGGATTCCTTCTGCAATACCCAGAGCAGATGGGCTGGAGGTGCTCCTGGCACCCTCACAAGAGAAATTAATATTTGGGAGGTGAGTAGATTCTTGCTTTATGGAATGCTGAAGTTAGGAAGGGGGCGGGAGAGGGATTCAGGTGGGAGTCCACTAGGGGAAGGGGGGGCGAGGGGGGCGGTTAGGCAGGTGACAGTACGGGCACAGGCGGGCAGACGGATACAGGAGGCAGGTCCAGGGGCAGGCGACAGCACAGGTGTCTGCGGTGAGCCGGGTCGCGGCAGTGGCAGGCAGGGAAGGGGTTCAGGTAGGGCTGGTTTGCTCTAGGCCAGCAGAAGCGCGGCGGGCAGGGAGGCTGGGACCGGGGAGGGCTGCGGTTGTCCAGCGTTTGTCCAGGCGGGGAGCATTAATGACGCCCCACCTAGGGAGGCGACTGTGGCGAGGAGAGTTTAAGAGGCCATTCGGTTCAGCAAAAGTTGGGAACCCTCTATCTGTACGATGGGCCGCGTGTCAGAGGCGACCCTCAAATATCTGAAGGCCGCACTCAGGCTCACTGCGCTGGGGCAGTTCTCTGAATGAGGTGCAGTGGGCTCCCCCCTACCAAGCTGCATGTGGCTGGCTGTCGGGCTGCGGGGCTGAGGGGCTGCGGGGCTGGGGGTGGGGGGGTCCTGCCCTCCAGGTTCTCTTCTCTTTTGGCTGAAGGGCATCAACAGCTTACACATAAAAAAACTGTGATATGAAATGATGTTAAAAGCCCATCCTGCATGAAATATTTTATACATGAAGCTAAGTAAATCTATAATTAGATGGGAAATCTATAATTGGATGGGAAAACTGATGGTTTTGCATTGAAGTGCATTTGCCTTTTTCGTGTGAGTCACATCCTCCTTTGCCTCCCCAGCCAAATCCCCTACCCCCACAGGTGTGGACACTTGCAGAGTAGCTGTACATAAGGCACAGGCTGAAAGTGGGGATATGACATAACTCTTCCACTCCCTAAAGCATGAAGGAAGTGTTCCCCTGACCCAGATGCAATGAAATAGATGATTCACAGCCACGCTTTCCTGATTTATTTTAAAGGCGAAGATGTGATAGAGAAAAGACCAAATTCTTGAATAGTGTGTCTTTTGTAGAAGGAGCAATACTTCTTAAGAGCGCTAACATTGCCAGAGTTGACAAGTAGGAGAGAAATGAAATCCAAGTATAAATTTATATGAAAGGTGGGTGGGGATATACTCTACCAGGAACTGCTCAGAAAATGATGAGATAAACCACAGACTGGGAGAAAATAGTTGCAGGACTTCTATCCAAGATACATAAAGAATGTCTACAAATACATGATAACAAGTAATCCATTAAAAATTAAAATTCTGAAAATAAAATTTCACAGAATATGTATGTATGGCCAAAAAGCACATGAAAGGATCCTCAAAATCATCATCAGAAATATTTAAAATACCACATTTAGCGTAATTTCAATCCACTAGAATGGCTAAAATTGAAAAGATCTACTGTATTAAGACTTGACAAAGCTGTGGAGAAACTTAAACTCTTAGAAATTGCTGACAGGAATATAAAATGGTACAACCACATTAAAAAACAGATGAACTGTTTCTTGTAAAGTTAAATATAGACTTATCCTATGATTAATATAAAAATAAAAACATTTTCACAAAAGACTTGCATACAAATGTTCACAGAAACTTTATTCATAAAGGGCAAAACTTGGGGGTGGGGAGATCCCCAGGTGTCCATCAGCAGGTGAATGGACAAACTGTGGTATGTCCTGACAATGGGAATTTTATTTGGTATTCAGCAATAACAAACATGAACTTGACCACCGTATGGTGACTCTCAAAAACATCTCCCTGAGAGCTAAAGAAGCTAGTCACAAAAGAGTTTATGCTGTGTGACTGCATTTACTTGAAGTTTTAGAACAGGCAGAACTAATCTCATCTGATAGAAATCAGATGAGTAATTGCCTGGGGCAGGGGTTTAGAGGAAAAATTGGCTGTAAAGGGCATAAGGAAACTTTGCATGGAAGTGTTCCAATCTTGATTGGGATAGTGGTTACAACACTGTACCTATTAATAAAAATGCATGGAAGTGTATGCTTAAAATGTGTGCATTTCATTATATGTAATTATATAATTATACATAATTACACCACCATAAAGTTGTTTAACACACACAAAAAGGATTCCTTCGGAATTAGTCAACTGTGGAATGCTTTATCTCTAGTTGCCAGGTTTTCATGCGTATGTAACAAAAATCAGTTCTGATATTTAGCAACCACCAAAATAATACAGAAAAGGACTCATTTTGATTTGGTTTTAGCATGCTGGCCTTGGAAGTTAGGAAGTTACTTTGATTTTTCAACAGATTCTGAATTTAATCTCAAAAATACTTTCAATAGTGACTTTAAATTTTCCACACAGAGCCATCTGAAAAAGTGCTTTAAAAATATCTATAAATGCCATTTTATCAGTCTCTTATCAACCTGTTTTTATAAAAGAAAGAGTAAGAACATCAATCCTTTGACCCTGCTCCAGGCAAATGAGACTTGGGTGTGTCCTACCAGATGTTCATTGTGTTTACTTTTCTATTCCTATCCTTTCACCATTAAACAAGAAGGTAGTCCATCCAGAGAGGAGGTAACATGTTCTTTAATATTTCAGAGGCCAGACATGGAGGCTCACACCTGATCCCAACACTTGGGAGGCTAAGGAGGGTGGATTACCTGAGCTTAGGAGTTCAAGACCAGCCTGAGCAAGAGCGAGACCCCATCTCTAAAAAATAGGCATTATGGCAGGCATCTGTAGTCCCAACTACTAGAGAGGCTGAGACAAGAGAATTGTTAAGCCCAAGGCTTTGATGTTGCTGTGAGCTGTGCTGCCATGGCACTCTACCAAGGGCAACATAGTGAGACTCTGTCTAAAAAAAAAAAAAATGCTTAGAGAATGAAATAACCCCAGGTGTGGGGAATGGAAAGCAATGATTCTTCACCCTCATCCTTGGATCAGTCCCTGGGGGTGGAAGGGTTGAACGGAGGTTTCTCATCATCAGGATGGGCTTTTAACATCATTTCATATCACAGTTTTTTTATGTGTAAGCTGTTGATGCCCTTCAGCCAAAAGCTATCACCTGCCACAGAACCAATCAGGTCAGCAGAAGCAAGGGGTACGGTGGTGTATCTCTGGAGTAGGTGCCAGAGAGAGCCTGGTATAAGGTCTGGGCTTTGCTTGGGAGATTTGGAGGAGCACTGGGGAAATGGGACCCATTTGATCACATGACATAAGGAAGCAAAGGCTGGAGAAGTCAATACATCTTATCCATACTGGGGATACAAATCACCCCTAAGGTAAATGTGAAAAGGTGAATATGCAAGGAAATTCTTTGGTGGCTTAAGAGACAAGTGGGCTGTGACAGTGATTCAGTGTCAGGTGCAGGAGGGCCTGTTTTACTCTGTGACAGATATATTTATGCTTTGAGGACAGTGACATCCCCTTCCTATTCTTGTCTACTACTGCCCCCTTACTGAGAAGCCCATGAGACAATGGACCACACACATTCTGTGGACAGAGATGAGGCTCACTAAATTCAATGTCAGTAACCAGACACACGGATTAGAAATCTAATGTCCAAATCCAGACTGGTGGGTTAAAATGAAAACAATCCTATTTTGTTTATCTCTCAATGAAAAATGTCCCCAAGCCATGCTATACCCAATATCCATGTACGTTGTGCAAGGTCTTTGGAGATATGTACTATCTATTGACCAACTACTTCCTCTTCTAAATTTATCCTAAGTAAATAATTATAGATTTACTTAGCTTCATGTATAAAATATTTCATGCAGAATGATTTATAATAGTAAAAATTTGACATCTTAGCTATCCACAAGTATGGGAAATGTTAAATAAATTAATGTAATATGATAAGATACTATTCATGCAAAACTAAATTTACCATCTTCACCTTAAATATTGTCCTTCCCGACACATCATGATAAAGGATACTGCTTAAGGCGGCACCTGTGGCTCAAAGGAGTAGGGTGACAGCCCCATATACTGGAGGTGGCAGGTTCAAACCTGGCTCAGGTCAAAAACTGCAAAAATAAATAAATAAATAAATAAATAAATAAATAAACAATTAAAAAAAAGATACTGCTTAAGTTTTAGGTCTAAAGTCCGACTGGCTACATTCATATGCTGGCTTTGGAATATACTGTGTGACATTAGATATTCACTTATCTAAGCCACTGTTTTCTTTAGCAAAATAATAAGGCTTTTTAAATTTTACTTTTAATTAAGTAAGGTAATTAATGAGAAATTGTGGCACAGGGTAAGGGCTCAATAAATATTGCTGGTAGTAATTTCAGCAAGTCCCATGCAGACAGACTTTAGCAAGCACAGACATCACCTAGGGTACTTTGAAAAATATTGCTGTTGGCTTCTGCACCCAGAAATCTGATGCAATTGATCTGAGATGTAGACTCAACATCAAAGCTTCTCAAGTGGGTTCTGATTCCAGTCATGGGAAAATAACTTGCATTGGACTCACCATCTTGCTAATAACAATCACAAACTCTGGTCAGAATATAACATCAGTAGTTCAAAGCATAAGAGGCAAACCAAAAGCCAGGAGAAACTTCATCCCTGACAGAAGAGAAGCACATTAGTGAGTTCCACATTTAATCATCTTTTCCTTTGAGGACACCATCTGGTTCCCTAGATACAAAGTACAACCTCAGTCAAGCAGAAAGTGACAGTATTATTGGGTTAAACAGACAGGAATTAAAGTTCAGAGTTGCCATCACTGCTGGAAATTGAAGAGCAAAATCACAGAAAGCAGGATGAATAAAAAGGGAAACCACAAAATCAGTGTAAAATCCCCCTTTGATCTTTGAGTAATTATGAACTGTGCATGAGCAAAGGAGACGCCCAGGAGCCCAGAGAAAGCAGCAACTTGAAAGCCAGAAAGCTGCATAGCAGGTGCCTAGTGCTTATAGCTCTGAGTTCAAGTCCTGTGCAGACAGGCTTTGGCAAGAACTAAGGGCTCTCCCTGAAAAATCAATAGGACCACACCTTAGGAGCAAGAACCACATCCCATGAATAAAGTCTATGACCTGGGATAACAACAAAGCTGACATAACAAAGCCTAAAACCAAGCTTTCACAGGACTAAGGTGATCAGCCAGCAATGTAAGTGCCTTTCAGAACAAAACAACACACTCCAGAGGAAGGTAATGTGATTCTGAGTCTCCACAACAAATCCACAATTCCCACAACAAAAATAACTCTTTAAAAAAGACACTGGACAGGCACAAAAACAGAAAATGTAAAATATCATCAGGACTGTGGAAACAAACTATAGATAAACTAAATGTTGAATTTAGCAGACAAGCAATTTAAAATAGCTATTATAAATATGTGAGGATATTTACAAGGAAGGATGGAAAAGGAGGTAAAGAGAGAAAGACTTGCAGCAGAGAAATAGAAATGCTAAAAATGAAACAAATAGAAATTCTAGAATGGCAAACTACAGTGCTGAAATTAAAAATTCATTGCCTGTGCTTCACTGAAGACTATATGGTAGAAGAAAAGATCATGACCTTGAAAACAGGTAAACAGAGGCTATGTGTGGTGGCTCACACCTGTAGTCTCAGCACTCAGGGAGGCCAATTTGGGAGGATCCCTTGAGCTTAGGAGTTTGAGACTAGCCTGAGCTAGAGCAAGACCCCTATCTCTACTAAAAATAGAAAAATCTAGCTGGGTGTTGTGGCAGGTGCTTGTAGTCCTAGCTACTTGGGAGACAGAGACAGGAGGATTGCTTGAGTCCAAGAGTTGGAGGTTGCTATAAGCTATGATGCCATAGCACTCTATCCAAGACAATAGAGTAAGACACTGTCTAGAAAAAAGAAAAGAAAACAGATCAATAGAAATGGTCAATTTCTGAGCACAAAGAGAAAAAAGAAATTTTTAAAAATGAACAGAACATCTGAGTCCGATAGGACAATAGCAAATGGTTATCTAACATATATGTTATTGGAGGCCCAGAAGGAGAGGACAAAGAGAGTGGAGCAAAAGAAATATACAATGAGATGATGGCTATTTTTTTTCTAAAATTGAGACAAGAACCCACAGATCCAAGAAGCTCATCAATTCCCAAGCATGATATACATGAAGTACACATCATAGTCAAACTTTTGAAAAATTAAAAAAAGAAAAAAAAATCTCTGGAAAGAAAAAGCTGTCCAGAAAAAGGGACACATTACCTTCAGGGGAATGACAAAATTAATGATATCTGATATCTAAACAGAAGGAATGAAAGTTAGAAGTCAATTTAAAAATATCTTAAAGGCTCGGTGCCTGTGGCTTAATTGGCTAAGGCGCCAGCCACGTACACCTAAGGTGGCGGGTTGGAATCCCCAGCCAGGGCCACCAAACAACAATGATGGCTGCAACCAAAAAATGGCCGGGCGTTGTGGCGGGCGCCTGTGGTCCCAGCTACTTGAGAAGCGGAGGCAGGAGACTAGCTTGAGCCCAGGAGTTGGAGGTTTCTATGAGCTATGATGCCAGGCACTCTACCGAGGGGGATAGCTTGAGGCTCCATCTCAAAAAAAAAAAAATATATATATATATCTTAAAAGTGCAGGGAAAAATGCCAATCTCAAATTCTATGTAGAGCAAAAGCATCCATTGAAAATGTAGGCAAAATAAAGATATTTTCAGACAAACAAAAACTGAGAGAATTGATTGCTAGTAAATCCTTATTATGTATAATGTTAAAGAAAGTTCTTGAGGCTTACAGGAAGTAAACCTGAATTTGCAAGGAAGACTGAAAATCACCACAAATAGTAAATATATGGGTATAGTATATAAAAGGTTATTTTTCTTAAGTTCTTTAAAAGCATATTGCCTATAAAATGCATATATAATTAAAATGTGTTTATTGTGTCATTTATACATAAGTAGAAATAAAAATTTCTGACAATAATATCTTAAATGGTGGTGGTGGGGTGGATGGAATTATAATGTTATGAGGTTCTCACATTGTATGTGAAGTGGAAGAATATTAATTTTAAGTTCGTGATAAATTGTGATAAATTGCAAATTTTTAGTGCAATCTCTGGAGCAACCACTAAGATATGTTAAAGAAGCTGAAAATCAATTAAGGAGACAGAACACTAAAATTCACTTGAATAAACCAAAAAAAGGCAGGAAAGAAAGAACACCCAGGACAAACAGAGAACGTAGGGGAAGGAGCACATTTACAGTCAGCCCTGTCACTAATTATATTGGATGTCCGTGAGTTGAACTGCTGCTGCCAGCTGTGATGGAATAACTTTGCCAACTTGCCATCCTGGTATGATAAGGAAACTGACCAAATCATTTAACAGCAATTTTTACACAGTGGATAACAGGCAGCGCAAGACTATGACACCCAAGAGAAAAGAATCAACCAAGTTGCTGCAACTTTCTGTATGGAAGCACGAGAATCAAGCAAGTTGCTGCAGCTTTCTGTCTGAAAGCATGTATGGCCAAGTGGCATGGAAGGGTACCTGAGTGGAGTGTGGTGGTCTTGCTGAACTGAGAAGACAGGTGGGGATTTGGGGAAAGCCGGAAACTGCACACGGCAGGGCAGCACCTCAGGGGTGAGGGAGGCACTCAGAGAGGGTCTAGATGTCTACACAGAGGGGACTGCAGTACTGAGCTGTATACCAACCTGAGCATGGATGGGGTACACTCGCCGAGAAAAGGCAGAAAACTCACCTGACAAAGAAGTTGGGGAGTTGTCACCTAAACAATTCTCAGACCTCACAAGGGGCTGGGAGATAGCCAAGTCCTGACCTTCATACACAAGAATAATCACAACTGTAAACTTGAATCTGAAAGAAAGACTGCAAATCACACACAAATATTGTTACAAAACAACATTAAATAAACATTTCACGTAACTCTTATTTCAGTTTCTGAAGGAAAAATATATATGTATTCATGTGTATTACAGACACACAAATGAACACACACACCAGAAGGAAAGACACTATATAAACACTGATTATTTAGAGGTAGTGAGATTATAAGTAATACTTTTTCCCTTTTATACTTTCCTTTATACTTTTTATATTTTCTTATATTAAAAAATTCTAAGTTTTCTATAATGAACATGTAGGATAGAATCAGGATATTTACATTTAATTTTATGGAACCAACAACTTCTAATTACCTGTAAGCCTTTAGCTCATATCTGAATAGCATGATGTGTGAGGTCCCCCAAAGTCCGCTCACAGGCCCATCTTGACCTGGGCCAGTCCAAGAGTGGTGAAGTTGTTGGGCTCCGTTTATCCTTACTGAAAAGATCTCCTCACCCAGATTGGATCCCTCCACTTGGGGGGATACCCTGTGCCATTATGGATACCCTGGGGTAGGGGTTCTCTGAAGCTGAGGGGCACTCTCTGTCCACCCTGGAGATCCTTTTGGGTAGGGTGGGGATTGGGGTGAATCCCCCCTACCTTAGAATACAAGGTTATTTGAGAACCAGAACACTCATTTTCTTATCTTCCACAGCCACAACACCGCCATATGTTTCTGCCTCAAGGCCTAATTTAGAGAGTGACTTCCCTACCAAGCTCATTTCTTGCCAGACTTTCATTTGATTGTGTTGGTTGAGAGCCAATTACATGTAGTTGTACCCAGGACTGTGTAACCCACAGAATCTCTCAGGAAGACTTTCTCTGCAATAAAAGGCAAATAGTACTATTCATGGGGTTATGTTTCTTTGCCCACAGAGTCACTCTGTTCATCCTGTAGTTATGACAATGCCCCAGTCCCTCAGAAACCTCTGATCCTGTAACCTCATGATGTCAGTGCATTTCAGTTTTGATCTACAATCTAATTCATCATTCCAGCAATCATGTCCATGACGTTGAGAGTGTCTCCTTTTAAGTTAATTGAAGGGGACTGATGTATATAGGGTGCCAGGAAGCAAGAGAACAGGTAATTCCCAGAGTAAGAACTGAATCTCCCTCTATTTTATCTTTGGAGTGATTTTAAAATATTCTTCAGCAAATACTCAAGCCAACAAGAAGTAATCATCAAACTGGCTATGGTGGAATAAATTCCTGTGCTACCTTATTCAGTCCTTGCCCTCCTTGCTGTCTTTTACTTTTGAGGGCTTGATTTTTAGGAATCTGGGCAAGAATATTGCATCCATAGTAAAAGGGATGCTGAATTTTTGAGAGCAATTCCTGGGAAATAGACTGCAGTGGTATCTGTTCCTACAGAATTGATTCATTTGTCAACGGGAGATAACTTGGGGATACTGGACACCGTTTCTGGGGCTCTTCAACTCTTTGCTATTTTCCCTCCCCAAAACTACCTGGTTATTTGTAATAGAAAACATATTTATACTTTCCTGAAAAGTGAAGGAAAATTCAGAATATAACAGAGGGAAAATAACAGGCTTTGAAGCCAAAGATCTGGATTCTGATCTCTATTGCAAAACTAATAACAAAATTACCTTCTTCCAGGGTTGTTGTATGGATCAAAGATAATGTATGCACATAGGTGCCCCCTTCTAGTGTCTGAAGCACGCAAGGTGCTCGGTGGGATGGTAGCTATTGTTCCTGGGGGCAAGGAGACCAGAGACTAGATCCAGTTCTACCACATACTTGCTCTGCAGCCCCTGCGTCAGTTCCATCTGTGAAGTGGGGGTAAGTGACAAATAGATCCTCAATGATAAACTGTAAACCCTGTAGGGTGTTTTGATCTTTGAAGTTTCCTCTGACTCTAGTAGTCTATATTTTATGATCTGACAAATGGGTGATCTTGGTTGTACTATGGTATAGAATAAGATGAGACGTTTTATTAATGAATAGAGCTCAGCTGCCATAGAAATTCAGAGTAAGAGCTTCAGGGTTCTACAACATCCCAGTGGGCTTTTAGCTGTAGATACACAGGTAAGGCAGCTTGTATTTTAGGATCAGAGCTATAGTGGAATCCATACTCTGTAAATCTAGAAAAATTTATAGCATTTACAGCTTTTGGTACTATGATTTAAAGGCACTCTACACGTATATTCTGAAAACCCCAAATTTTCTTGTAGTGCAAGAAAATTGTTGTACCAATGTCGAACACAATCAAAAATTTTTCTTTTTTTTTGCAGTTTTTGGCCAGGGCTGGATTTGAATCCATCACCTCCAGTATATGGGGCCAGCGCCCTACTCCTTTCAGCCATGGGTGCCACTCCACAATCAAAATATTATTGTACTTTTTCAACTGACAAACTTTTTCATTACAAACAAGTAGTTTTTCCCATTATGGATTGAGAAGAAGAAAAAGTGTTCTATTGATCCAACTACTGACCTGTTGAAGACAGAGAGGATGTGATTTATCTGTCTATCATCTATCCAACTATTATCTATCTATAGCATCTATCTGTGTCCACACACACACACACACACACACACACACAGAGTGCCAAAAACTATATATACATTTTAAGAAAGGAAAAACCATATTAAAATTATAATACTCAATATATACTAATAATGTTTGTTATCTTGTATATTGTATCTATATCTCTTGTAATTGCAGAAGTCAAATGTGACTTCAGTATTACAATTTTTATACAATTTTTTCCTTTCTTAAAATGTGTATAATTTTTCATCCTCTCTGTGTGTGTATATACATATATAAATTGGTAAAACTGGATTAGATGTCATTATATCTGCCTTAAAGAGTTAACTACTCTCCCAAAGTGCTTGGCAAGGAGTAGTTTACTCAGCTGCAGGGAACATTTGAGTGGATAAGCATTTTTCTAAAGGATTGTTTTTATTATTATCTTAAGCACAATAATAACAGTGGCCCTGATACTTGGAAGAAGGCTTAGTTGACGTGGCTTGTCAGAGACTATTTTCTTAATTCCTAGTATTATGCAAAAATTATTGGCTTAGTTTTCAAAAGTTAACTGATATCAAATGTAAGCTTTTCTTATGAAAGATCAACTTTTTTCCTTTGTGAAGACCATTTTCATAGCATGTCACATGTATGCCAGTTTTCAGATCCCGGACTAGTAAAGAAATACTTCTCAGTACTCTCCCCTCTAATGTGGGGTGCCAGAGTGCAGGTCTCTGAACTCTTTAAATAGTACATTTTGATTCAGGTCCAGTTGGATTAGTCCTTCATGGCAAGTTTAAGATGATACAACTCAAGGTTTTCAAAAGAGCTCATTTTACTTTACTATCATACATTTGGAAGAGTCTCAGTTTCTTTTTAATGGAAAGTACATTTTCTTGAAAAAGTTACCCGTCAAATTGCATAACAAAAATCACAGAACTTCAAGAGAGGAGAAGCTGTCAGGTTTATAGGAACACCCTGATAAGTCTCAGTGAGGCATGACACACATTACAGGTCTGACTCTCAGAACCAGGTGGAGGCCCCAGGAGAGAGATGCAACTGAAGAAAACTTCTAAGTTAAGATTATCCAAGATCCTTGTAGCTTGGCAGAGATTTCTAGAGAGATATCAGGGGGATGGTTGGACAAGAGCAATTGCTGGATGCACACTAAAATTATCTAGAGTTCCTGTGAATCACCAATTCCTGGTCTGTGTCTGGAGAGATTCTGATTGAGCAGATCTGGGAGATAGACAATCCATATTTTTCACAAGTACCCTGGATGGATCCAATTAATTCTTGGCGTAGTTTCACTAACGCTTAGTTTGGTCATTTCTTCTTTACCTCTGAGAACTCAAGACTTTGTGTTTCTAATAGCAGAGAATTTTGGAGGGTGTTGAAGTTTGAATGAGACGTTAGATACTCCTCAGCTGGTGGGCATGAGCCATGCAGGCCAGTCTCAGATGTGCCAGTGTCATCCAGGACAGGAGGAGCCCAGCTGAGCCATGAGTAACATGCTGTAGTATGTTTCTTAGTGGTGCTGAAATTGTTCCATCTTTGGCCAGAAGATACCCTCCTGTTGGTTCTTGAGTTGTTCTGACTCATCCTTGAGGTTTAGGGAGGTCCTTGCTGAATGGTGTGTCCTTCTTGTTTTTATTTTCTTTAGATTCCAGCCCAATCAGAACCATTAGTGAGACCAGGACATGGGGCACAACCATGGGTTTGGTGCCAGCTTGTGGTGTGCTGGAGAATGTCTAACCAGATCACCAGCAGCAAGAATAAAAGTCTCAATTTTTAGCCTTTGCCATATTCTGGAGGGTCCATATACACCCACATATTGTAGTGCACATTATGGCCAATTTTAATCAACTTGACATCACTGAACATGGAACTGGGAAGAGGTGCCCATAGTTGGCTCCCACTAGCCAGGACTAGCCAGAATAATATAATACCTCTTCTGCTTATTTTTCCATTCACAGCTGTGTTATTTAAGTACAAATCTAAATTTGTAGCTGGATTTTATATCCAGAAAACTTGGTAAACTTTCCTACTAATTCTAAAAATGCATCTGTAAATTCTTTGGTCATTTTGGTGAATAAGCACAGCTTTGCTCCTTCTTTTCCATATTTTGCACTTGTTGGGCTCTCCAAGAAAATGTTGAGTAGCCACGGTTGCCTTGTGTTTCCATAAGCCTCAAAGGGAAGGTCTCCAGCACATCAAATATCATAGCACGGTATTTGCTCCAGGTTTTTGTTGACTTCTTTATGGGAGTTTCTGTCTCCCCTTCATTGCTAAGAAAATGTTATCAAATACATTTCCTATAACAATGAAGAGGATCTTTTTCCTATTTTATATGCTACTGTGGCAAAAGATATATATTGATTTTCTAATAAAAAATGATATATATTGATTTTTTGATTTTCAACTTCACATCTCTGGTGTAAAGTCAACTTAGTGATGATGTATTACCCAGTTCATGTGGTGCTGGATATTGTTGCTAATATTTTTGTTCTGATTATTGTCAGAAGATTTTATTTTCTAATGCTGTCATTATCAGGTTTTGGTATCAAGGTTACCTATAAAATTTCTTAGTTTATATAAGGTTAAAATCATTCCCTTCATGAATGCTGCTTTAATTTTCCACAGAAGCCACCTGTGCCTGGTGTTTTCCTTTCTGGAATGCTTCTAATAATTGAGTCTATTTTTTTTTAATGGTTATAGACCAGAATTTTTGTCTTTTAGAGTAAATTTTGATGAATTACATTTTCTAGGAAACTATTCCTTTACCAAATTTTCCATTTAGTTGTCATACAGAAGTTATTCATAATGTTGTCTTATTATCTTTTGAATAAGCATGGAATGTAGTTTTATAATTCTATCATTATTTATTAGCTTGACTGCATAAAAAAATGTGCCCTCCTTGAGGCATATTTCACATAAGAGAAGCAGGTTAATTGCTTGGGTCCTTTTCTTTACCATTTTTCAGAGTAATGAGCTTGTCTGTGACAGCTCCGAAGGTCACCAATAAAGTTTGTAAAAATTTATTAGTATTATTATAAACCCATGGATTTTGACATATTGGTCATGGGTAACATGCTATAGTATGCTTCTTACTGGTGCTGAAATCATTCCATCTTTGGCCAGAAGATACCCTCCTGTTGGTTCTTGAGTTGTTCTGACTCATCCTTGAGGTTTAGGGAGGTCCTTGCTTAATGGTGTGTCCTTCCTGTTTTTTTAAATTTTCTTTAGATTCCAGCCCAATGCCTCCTCACAATCTTATTTTACCCCCACTATGCCTTTAAGATCTTTTGATATTCATTTTTTTTGTTTGGTCTCGGTAGAAGCTTGTTCTTAGTTACCTAAACATTCATTATCAGAAGTGGCCAAAAGTTGAGATACCCAGTCATGGGTTTATTTAACAAGTATTTGTTGAGAACCTACTTAGTGCTAGATGCTGTAGGGACTAATAAGATGAATTGGGCGCAATTGCCATCCTCAAAGAAATGGCAGTCAGTCATTGGAGTCAAAAGTAGGAGCTCTACCTTTAAAAAAATGGTCATCTAGTATCCTTTGTAACAACCTGAATGGAACTGAAAACTGTGAAGGTCACAAGAATGGAGAAACAAACACCACATGTACTCAGTATGAAACTGAATCTAGTTCCATCAACACTAATGTGCTCGCATGGAAGCAAAACTCAATGGAATTCGAGTAGGTAGGAGGGGGAGGAGGAGATGGGTAAATTCACACCTAATCATCACACACTTCCTGGTTGAAGGGCACACTATAACTTTGACTTAAAATATCCAATTGCAAACTATGTAACTAAAACATGTTACCCCTGTCACATTCTAAGATTAAACAGAAAAAAAGTAGGAGCACCATGACTACAGCAGAATGAAGGTGTGATGCATCCAAGTTCAAGTAGGGTTTCGAGGGAATGGGAAGAGAGACAGGGTGGGCTTCAAGGAGGAAGTGACTCCTGGAAGCTGGAGCAGGACTGGGGCATGCTGAAATGGTAGGGAACTACCTTCTTCACCTTTAGTTATATCTATTATATGGACTGGGACTGTTTAGAGGTCACACACCAGCAGCCTCCTAAACCTTGTCCTTAACAAGAAGCTGCCCCCCAAGAAAGGAAACCAGAATTCGTCTGGTTGCTTGTTTTTCCAGTATTTCACAATTTGCACAAGTGATCGGCCTCTACGCAAAAACATGAAGCATAACAGAGGAAAATTTTCTGTTCACAATTCCCCTCCTGTGACACCTCTCATATTGATTCTCACAAAAGGCTGTGGAGGTAGGAGGCAAACTTTGATGTAATATATATTCTTCTACAGCCAACTCACTCCTGGATGAAAGAAGGTGAAAATGAGATTATTTCAGAAACTGTTCAAGTAAAAACAAAACCAAAACAATAAGAAGTAGCACAGTTTATCTGAGGACACAAAATTAAAAGGCATTTTTTTTCCCCCAAAAAGGTAAAAGGATCATTTCAGATCCTCAGGAAAACAAAAGCAGGAGACTGTCAGCCCAGAGCACGGGACTGGGCAGAAACCCCAGTACCCGGTGAACGCACCAGGCTGGCTGGGAGCTCCCATGCTCAGCCCAGGGAAAGGCCATGACTGAGGTACCAGAGCCTTCCTGGGCTCAGTCAAGGAGGTATGGGGACAGAAGGCACTTAAGGGTCAGAGGAGCCAGAGCTCTAGTGGGGAAAGTGAATTCTGAGTCAGTGTGCTGGGCGCCCAGAGGGTTGAAGAAAAAATCACAGAACTTCCCAGGCCAAAGGAAAGGGAACAGAAGAAAAAGCCCAACTCCTCCTCCTGACCTTCCCCTCAGGAGGCCACCAACTTTCCCACCCAGGAAGAAAACAAAAGGTCACCACTGGAATTTGAAGGATGCCCGGTCAGCCCTACCTCCCCTTGCTCCATTTCTTTCCTTCCCCTCCCTTCTCATCTCCTACCTTCCTCCCCTCCCTCCCACCTGCTGCTTCCCTTTCCTGAGTCCTGGACTAATGTCTTTTAAAGGACATGAGGGAGTTTCAGGCAGAGTGCTAGATGTCTCTGTGATACCGGGTGTCCTATCTGTCCAGAGCCCTAAAAAACCTCCTGGGATCCATGGCCCAGGGTCTAATATAAATTTGGCAGGTGACCATGAGTGACTGGAGCCAGGATGTATCACAGCAGTTTACTTGTTGAGTCATTGCTTCATTCAAGAATAGGAGGCCTGGCCAAGTGTGGTGGCTCACACCTATAATCCTAGCACTCTGGGAGGCCAAGGAGGGAGTATATCTGTAGCTCAGGACTTCAAGACCAGCATGAGAAAGAGTGAGACCCCATCTCTACTAAAAATATCCAGGCATTGTGGGGATCACCTGTAGTTCCAGCTAATGGGGAGGCTGAGGCAGGAGGATCACTTGAGCCCAGGAGTTTAAGGGTGCTGTGGGCTACGATGATGCCACACACTCTACCCTGCGTGATGGAGACTTTGTCTCAAAGAAAAAAAAATGCCAGGTGCGGTGGCTTACACTTGTAATCCTAACAGTCTGGGAGGTTGAGCTCACCAGCTGGAGACCAGCCTGAGCTAGAGAGACCCCATCTCTAAAAATAGATGGGCTTCATGGTAGGTGCTTATAGTCCCAACTACTTGGGAAGCATGAGTAGAGTGAGACCCCATCTCTACTAAAAATATCCAGGCATTGTGGGGGATCACCTGTAGTTCCAGCTACTGAAGAGGCTGAGGCAGGAGGATCACTTGAGCCCAAGTGTTTGAGGTTGCTGTGAGCTGTGACACCATAGCACTCTACCCAGGGGGACAGAGCAAGACTCTGTTACACACACAAATGTAAGGCCCATCAGCCCTGCCCGACAAAACCCCCTGCAAACAAATGTTCTCTGTCTGGGCTGTGCCATCTGTTCCCACTGTCAACACGTGCAGGGAGATTCCTGAGAGCACATGGAGAAGCTTCTATTCCAGTGGAAGAGTCAGAAAAGAAACTTCCCCTGTGGATCAAACCCCAGCAGGATGAGAGAACATTCCAGGCCAGTGGCTGGGACAGGGGACGCAGTGGACCGACCTGCAGGGTATCCAAGGCGAGGGCAGCGTCTGGGCTGCGTTGTAAGTGCGAGGGGAACCCACCGGGAAGCCGTGAGCAGAGGTGGCGGCTAACACTCAGGATTAAAGGTGGCTGACGTGTGGGGAGGAGAGGGGAGGGCCAGAGGGCAAATGTGAGCGGCCGCGGGTGGGGGGGACCATGGCTTTGGGACTGGTAGTCTGGGGCGAATGTTCACGTGGAGCCGGAGGGAGCCTCACCCGCAGCCCCGGGGAGCCCAAGGGCGCCCCGCCCTGGGATAAGGTGGGTAGCGGGTGCTCACGCGTGGCTCCCCGCGGTTGGGCGGTCTGGCTGTGCCCGCGGGGACTCCAGGGGCTGCAAGAATTCGGGACCCCCGCGCTGACCACGTGTCTGCCGCGTCAGGCGGGGGTTCTGGAGCTCTGCGGTGGTCCGCTGGGAGAAGCCCGCAGCTGCGGGGAAAGGGGCGGCCAGTCGGGGAAACTGAGGTAGAAGCCTCCGGCGAGGCAGTCCTGGGCAGCTGCGGGGAGGTGAGGCCAGGGGGCCGGGCTGAGCTCCCGCGTCCCCTTCCAGCAGTCGCTGCCCCTCCCCGTAGGGTCCGGCTCTGGCAAGGGAGGCGAAGGGACCCGCACAGTCGCCCAGAGGTTGAACGCAGCTCCGCGGTGGCCCTGGCGACATGGCCCTGCACGACTTGCAGCCAGGGATGCACGTGACAGAGGCTCTTCACCCTGGCCTTTGAGCCTTTCTGGGTCAGACCCGTGGATATCACACACAGCACACAACACCCACACACACACACACACCTAGCATGTACACCCCATTCATGCCACACACACTGCATATGTACCATACACATTACACACAACAGGTATAAACATCACATACACCGCCCACATCCCCTGCAACACTCCCCCAACACCACACACCCACTTATCACACACATATGGAGTGGGACAATCAAGTTCATGAACCTAACCTAGAAAAAGTGCTACCTATCTCATTGCTAAGTATCACTATGGTCACCTTCAAAGTACTCCCCTGGGAAGCTGTGCACCCATGGCAGCACCTACTCCACCCTTGAAGCAATTTTGGAACTCTTTTTATGGAGTGACCATCACAGCTGTCCTTGTACCCCATTCCATACACCACCTACTCTGTACCCTAGACTCACTCATCCCACACACACTCTGTACACCCCCCACATCACACACCACACAAACACATCGCATGCACACACACCTAAGGACCCTGACTAACATCTCCTCTTTCTCACAGTGCTCATGTTGGTGCCTGGTGTGTGTTCCCAGCCTGGCATGTGGTGAGCACCCAGTAACACCCATAGAATTTGGACCCTTTAGTCCTGACCCACCTAGATTCTGCCCACAGAATGTCCTTGCACAGAATCCCTCCTTCTGGGTCTTTTCACTCGTCTCCTCCTGCATTAATCTGCCTCTCTCTTGATGTGTTTTCAACCCAAAGCTTTCCAGATATTTCAAAACCTCTTCTGACTCCAGCCCAAAGCACAGCCAGTGTGGCCTTCTACTCACATCCCCAGTGAATCCTCATACAATCCCCAGGAAGAAACTTCTGGGACCCAGAGGTCTCCTGGCCTGGAATCTGCTCTGCACGTTGGGAAAGTGTGTGGCCTCTGGATGTGGGCTGCCTGAGCTCAGTTCTGGCCCCACCACATCCTGGCTCGGGGTGTCCCTGTCACCTATGTCACAGCCATAGGTGGACTGAGGTGGAAGATGGGGAAGACAGGGCACAGGGTTCCCAAATGTCAGGACTCCATGAGGAAGATGGAGGGCAGGGACAGGGTTGCAGCGTGGGAGTGTGGTCCGCCTGCCCCCTCCCTGCTAGCCTGACTCCCAGGGAGGGTGTCCTCTCAGAGGCTTCAGAAGGCACCATCAGGAGCTACCTTGTTCTAAGTGAGGTGGAAGAGGGAAAGGATGTGGGAAGGGGCAGTGAGGGGTCCTGGCAGCACAGCTGGGCAGGGTGGGGAGTCTGAGGGGTGTCATGCTGGTCATGAGCAGGACTCTCCCTCCTGTCCTTCACTGGGCTCTATTGATGGACTGAGCCGTGCACTCCAAACTCGACTGTTAAAGCCCTAAGCCTGTGTGATGCATTTGGAGGCTGGGATTTTAGGGGTAATGAGGTCAAGTGAGGCCTTAAGGGTGGGGTCCTCCTCTGAAACGACACGTGGCCTATAAGAAGCACACACAGGGCGGCGCCTGTGACTCAAAGGAGTAAGGCGCTGGCCCCATATGCTGGAGGTGGTGGGTTCAAACCCAGCCCCGGCCAAAAATTGCAAAAAAAACGAGAACAAAACACACACACTGTGGAGAGGCCATCTGACTTCAGTCTCTGCCATCCCCAGAACTGCAAGGGGTACATGTGGCTAGTGAAGCTACCCCGTCTGTGGGGCTCTGGTGTTAGTGGACAAGTCACTATCAGAGTTTCTTTCTTTTGATTGCTTTTGTTCTGAGTTGGGGCCTCTATGATGGGGGAACTGTGCAGAGACTGTGTGGTGCTCTAGCCAGAAGAATCCCTCCCCAGCACTGGGACTGAGCTTCGAGTGATATGAAGGGGTCCGCAGGGAGGCTTGTGGGTGAGCAGGGGGGCACTCCCCGTGTAGGCAGGACTGTGGGAGCATGGGCCTGCATGCTGTGGTCATAGCAGAGCCATAGACATTGCAGTGACAACGAAGTCACCTCCCTTAAGCAGTCCACATGGACGTGAGGTCCAGAGACATCAGGTAGTGTGCCCCCAACCACGAACACTGAGTATTGCTGGGGTCAAGCTCCTGGTCTCGAACCTGTCGAGACCCACAGGAACTGTATTAAAGGGCCGCAGCATTAGGGAGGTTGAGAACCACTGCCCTGGGGAGTTGTGTGACAGTCATTTTCACTCTGAGCCATTGTGTGCACAAGGTTGCGTGCTCATATGGCAGCACCACACTGTTTGGAAGGGGAGGCACCTACTCCTGTACTCGGAAGTATCCTTTCCTTAGAGTTCATGGGCATGTGATGAGGCCTGGGCTGGGCAATTTAGAGCTGAGGTCACAGGACTGCCTGAGAGCATCAGTCTCTCTAGCCGCAACCAGCCCCAGCATGTCCCTGGGTCTACCCTTGGTGGTCTCCCTCCCTCAGGCTGTAAATTCCATTTTTGTCACGGAGCAGCAGTTTAAACCTTCACCCACTTCAAATGTTGAGTCTCTGGCAACACACAGGTCTGGTCTGACTGTGACATGGATGGCAAAAGTGTCACGAGGCTCTCCCTCCCTCACATCCTTATTGGAGCCATCAAGTCCCGGCACCTCTATCCCTTTTCCACCCTCTAGCACCTGGCCTGGACAACTGCAGCATCTCTGATCCCTGTACCTTACCTGCTCTGCCTGGTCCATAAGGGGTCAGGTCCACACCCTTCAGCTAAGAGTGATTTTGCATTTAAATGGTTGGGGAGGGAGAGAGAATTTTTTTTAAGTTTCATGATATATGCAAACTCCACAAACTTCAAATTTCCTTGTGCATGAACAAGTTTTACTGGGACAGGTCTATCTTCTATCATTCCCCACACTGCTGTCATCACAGCACCCAGGCCCCAAGGCCACCAGTTCTGTTCCAGGACACACTGAGGGGTGGGGAGCTCCCCACAGGCTGAAGCTACTCCTGTTTGAGCCTCCCCACTTCTTTCCAAAGGTCCTGTCATCTGGTTTGAATGGGGTTAGCCTCACAGACCTGGCTACCCCTCTAGGTCCACCTTCAGGTTTCCAGAACTGCCCTCCTAAAATGGGACCCAGGCCCCAAATTGCTCTCTGCTGCTCTCCTGCACGAGCAGCCTCCCGTCCTGGCCCTGAAGTGGGGCTGCCTCGTAGCTTCGCTCCCGCTGGCCCTTCCCCATCATGTGTCAGGCCTGCTGCCAGCAAGGCCACCACGTACTTCCTCTGCAGCCTTTGTCCACACTAGATATTAATACTCGACAGTACCTATGGGAAGACAGAACTCAGACACGTGAAAGGACGTGCTCTAAGCCATGCCACATGGTCCTGTGTGCAGGCACAGGGTGCTACTGTGGGTGCCCTGCAGCTCACCAGGGGAGCCCAGCAGGCACAATACCTGCACATGTAGCAAGGGAACCAACTTTGGGGATGAGCATGGCCCCCACTGCTGCTGAGAGAAGAAACTCCAGTCACACGGGAGGGAGGGACCAGGTTTCAGTCACCAGTCTTAGGAATCTGAAGTGTAATCAGCTGCAGAGAAGGATCCTTTTCTGGGCAGAAAACCTCTGTGTCAGCCACATCATCTTCTTGGTGAGGTTTGCCTATCTGGGGACTAACATTCCTGCCCCTTCTCCAATGTCCTTATCTTAGAAATGACGTCAGTATTGCTGTGTCACTGTCTGGCCCTAATGGGGCATCGCCTTTCTCTCTGGTCCTCAGGAGGACTGTCAGTTCTGCCCCAGGATGGGCTGGGTTCACCGATACCCATCCTCACTGGGGCACAGCACTATGCCTCCAGGGGGCCCCTCCTGTCAGAATGAGCTGAGGTCCTGATCGGATTGGGCCACTCCCCACCTGCAGACTGTTCTGGCTCTGAAGGTCTCCTTGGCCTCCTCACCAGAGCCCCTCTCCACCTTGGTGGGCAGCCCCCCTTCCAGAACCTCCAGCCCCTTCCCCTACTCGGCCTCTGCCAGGAGCGGCTGGCTGACTCTACCTGTTCCCAAGCTCCTCACTGGCCACCTCCTGGAGGCCTTCTGGGGTACACTGGGGAGGAGCTGGCCATGCTTCCCTGCATGCAGGACTCCTCTGGAGCACCAGTCCTGTGTGATGCTTGTGTTGTCTTCCCATGACTTTCTAAAAGGCAGAAGCTGCATGTGAGATGCCTGGAACATGACAGTCACTCATCGTGCTGTGACAATGAATGTGATGAGTCTGTGTGCACAGGTCAGACAAGACCACAACCTCCACATGGCTCAGCGAGGATCCTGCTTCTAACACAAAAGCCCTGGCCCTAAGGCATCTCCCTACCAGGTGGAGCTCTCGCCTTAAAGGCTGGCAGCTGTCAGGGGAGCCTTCTCTGGCATTGGGTGATCAAAGTCACTGTGATTCGTGTGGCCACAGAGATGAGGGTACCTGTGCTGTCACTTCCAGAGTGTTTAGGGAGCTAGAGCTAGGAAAAGGCCTCACATCAAAGAAAGCCGATCATGGAATGTCAGACTCAATAACACCTTTCTTATAGAACTTTGGCTCTTTTGCTTTGCTACAGATGTGGCAGTGTCAAAAGGCTGGGAGTAGATCGCGTTTCCCACACACCATCTGACCACAGAGCCACAGGGCACTGTGGCTCCTACTCTGGGAAACATTGGCCCAAACTGCTGGATTTTAGCTGAATGACAAAGGACCCAGAACAAAGTGACTCTGAAATACAGCAGCCATCAGGATGGACAGACTTTCTCAGGAAGAAGCAGAAGAACGAGAACATCTTTATGGGATTATAAGCTTTATTCAGAATAATCATTAGCAAAATCAAAGTAGTTGCCTCATAAATGCAGGACCAGAGAGTACTCAGAAAGAGATCAGAAAATAATTACGGAGATATTCTGTCATAGGTTCAAATGAAACTACGATCACTGGCAATAAAATATAGCCACATGTAATCATACTGAACATAAAAGGTGACAATCGTCAAACTGTTTGCCAGGTGGCAGGAAATCCACAACTCTCAGAACCCAAGTGCTGCTGCAACATCTGAGCCCTGGGCTAAGATCCAAAGTAACTGAGACCACCTGGCCCAGCCCAGCAGCTCCGAATCTGTCAGAAGATCTGATTAAGGGCTCCTAATTTCCCCACACAGGACTTGAACAAGAGGAGTGGCAGTCACATTACAAGACATTCACTGGGGCTGCATCTGACTTTTCAGCTTGGAGAGTCGCATGAGGCACTCGTCCCTCCACTTCCTTCTGGCAGCTAAGTGCTCTGGGTCATCAGGAACCTTCCTGCACAGGGCCTGGGAGGAGCAAGAGGAGACAGAGCAGCATGAAGATGTTCCTATTTCTGCACACAGCCCATAAATTGCTTTCAAAGACCAAAGGGATTCAATCCTCAATTATCATAAGCTTTCTTCTAAACCTTTAGAGACCTCAGTCCCTGGGAGGTAAGTCAGGATGAATTATTGGTTCACTTGTCATAGTGCTCTTAAGATGTTCTGGTGACATGATGGAACCATGCACAGACAAGGTTAGGAGTGAAGAACCATCAATTTCAAGGGCCAAGATTCTGACTACAGGTGAAGGCCCACCAACGGCAGGCCTGTGTCTGCATGCTTCTCTGCAGGGGGTCTCATACCTGGTTAACCAGCTCAGCCGTGGCCCTGGAAAACTCTGGTATGGGTCCAAAAGTCTTTAGGACACGTTTCATGCCTTCGCTGTATCTGTCACAGTAGCTCAATGTACCTGAAATTGTAAGAAAACAAGAATCCACAAAGTCAGCAAGAATATCCCATAATTCCAAATTAAAATTTGTTCAGAGGATTTTGTGCTGGGCTCAAGTTAACCACATCCTTCTCCTCCTATGGATAAAGCCCAGACAGGCCCGCCAGCTGCCTTTGGTCCATTTCCAACATCTTTCACAATCACAAAGACTCAGCACTGGGTGGGTTGGCCTCAAACAGTAACCAGGGAACAAATGAAACTGCAGACCTTGTCAAGATCTGGACTTGGCTATCCCCTACCCCACAAAAACTGTGTTATGATTAACCTAAAATAAAAGCAATCTATGCTGGGCAGTGCCTGTGGCTCAAAGGAGTAGGTCACTGGCTCCATATATGGGAGGTGGCAGGTTCAAACCCAGCCCCCAGCCAAAAACTGCAACAACAACAACAACAACAAAAAAAAAGCAATCTATGCTGCATGTTCTCAAAAAACAAAAGAAAGGAAAGGAAAAAGACAAATACCTTTTGGGCTTGGTTTTGATTGACCTACACAGACATTAAAGCCTAAATTAACTGGGTTCCAATTTTGTTTCGAACAGTTCTCCTCCTCCTCTCTGTGTGCAAAAATTCCCTGAGAAATTATTTTGAAGGGTAAAAAAAATTCAAACATACGAAGTTGTGTGACAATAGCACCTGCAACTAACTGGTGGATACTTTCTTTTTAAAAGAAGAGGTTTCATTTAGAAAAAGTTAACTTGGCAATGCAGAATTGCTAAGGCTCCCTAAATGTCCCAGCACTGGCTCCTGATCGCAGATGGCTCAGCAACTCTGGAGAAGAGAACAGCCATACCTTGGTCTCCCTTCAGAAACTGCTTACTTCACATTTTCTAGTTGTTCGTTCAAACTAAGAATGACAAATCTAGACACAAATACAGTCTATTCCTTTTAGGGTAGGGGACAGAGACACAAGAACTAAGTTGAATAGAAAGTGGGCAGGTTCCCCAGCTGCTTGTCCTCCCACCTATGGAAAAGTGACAGCTCTCCTGAGGCCCCCTGAGGATTCGGGATTCCCCTCAGTGCCCTCACCACCACCTGAGCAGCAGCTATAGGCCACAGATTCGATCCATGCACCACCCTTCCCTCTAGATTACTTTGCATTCTCAAACAAGTGTTCACCTTTCACTCTTCTGTGAACTCATTCACATCTCTGAGGGGCTTTCTAGAACTTTCTTTCCCTATTGCCTTTTATCAGATTCGTAGAGTTGTATAGGAACATTTAACAAAACAGAAGACAGTGTGGCAGAACTCTTTACAGTACAATTCATAATCTCTCCTAAATTGTTCAGGAAACCAATTAAAATTTCTATCTTAACAGTGGGCATGGTGGCATGCACCTGTAACCCCATACTTGGGAGGCTGAGGCAGGAGGATTGCTTGAGTCCAGGAGTTTGAGGCTAGCCTGGGCAAAACAGCAAGACCCATCTCAAAAAACAAATCAAAAATTTTTATGTTAACATACACTTTGGACTCTTGGAAAGAAGAGCCCTTCTGCTTGTGGTGAGGTGAGGATAAGAGGCCATATCATCTTTCATGGTGACACATGTGTGGCCTCCAGGTGCTCCAAACATAGGGAGTGCACAGTGGTGTGGACTCAGGACCTGGATCTGCCTTATTATTTACAACCAAGTCCCAGTAAATTTATGACTGTGACTTATTTGCAACACCTCCCCTTCTATTTAGAGAGGTGTTATTTTCAACAATAATTTTGGCTTTTCTATACCAGGAGAGGTGAACTGAGTGGGAATTATTCCTACATTCTAATTTAGACAGAAATGGAAAAACGCAGCACACCCACTTCCCCTATCTATTCCAACCTGGCCTTCCCATATTTTCCCTTTATGCTTCCACGCCCCCTCAAGCTCTGTTCCCCCAAATCTAGCCCTGGTAGAATTTAGCTTTTTAGAAGACAAAGAACATAATTTCTTAAGGGATTCTTATGTAGAAAAAGAAAAAAATAAATGGATAAAAGAAGTGATTCCCATGAGATTAGATTTGGCTTATCTTGCTGCTTCTTAACTTGGGATTCTTCAGCTATGAGCCCCAAGGACGAGGCACTGGGTTTCCAGAGGTCCTACTTGAAGGCTGGACACCTTCAAGCTTCCATTTATGGAGTAGGGACTTGGGATAGCCTTGATCTGACAAGGGGACACACCTGCTGGGAGACCCTCTGGATATTCAGTTTCTTGGGGAATCCTAATTGCTACCCACACTGGAGGAATCTGGTTTGCACACAGCTTATGAGCCCCCACCTCCTAATTCACCTGCATTTAAGAGACAGGGTTTCCCAGACCTCATTAAGGAAGATGAAAAGACCTCAAAGCACAGGGGAGCATTATCTAAGTGCTCAGGACTGAATTCCTACCTGAGGGGGAAACTCATCTGGGGTCCCTAACTTGCCACATCTCAGCCCCATTAGCCCAGCTGTTTCCACTGCAAACAATAGCTGCCCACAAAGGAACCAAACCACCAGGTATAGGAACTTCTATTAAAAAAGATAAGTGTCTACACATAAGAGGAAATTTGTGAGATAAAATGGTAAGTAAACATCCTCTTCCCCTGGAGGTGATTTCCAAGGGCTGCCAGATTCTGAGATATCCTCATTACACAGAACAAAACACAGAGGGGCTCAAACAGCCTCCAGGGGATGAGATGAAGTGTTCTCACTGCCCACCTACCAGTCTAAAGCTTACCCAAGATACAAACTAGGCAGTGAAGCTCCAGGTACCCGGCTCTGGGGGTTCCTCTCCTCCACAGAAAAAAATGCCCTCATCTGTATTCATCCTGTATTTCTCTCTCATGCATTTGTGAATCTTTGGGGGACAATAAAAAAAAAATCTAGGGAACTAGTAAGTTAAAATGACAAAACTTTATATGAAGACAACATTTATTAAGGACTAAATAAATGTGGTTCAATTCTCACATCACCTCTGTGAGGTATTAACTACTGTGTCTCCATTTCACAGATGGGGAAACTGAGGTGCACTGAACTTAAGTATCTTACCCAAGCTCCTGGGTGGGAGAGCCAGGGAAGGGGCCAGGTCGACTGACTCCACTGGCCAGAACCAGTATTCTGAGTGCTTGTCCTTAGCGGGTGCTTTTAAAAAGTTGCCAAAAGGTAAAGCAAGCACGCTGGCCTCCTGTTTCCTAGGAACTATTTTAATAGATTGAAAAAGAATTCTAAAATATTTGAACTAGTTCTAGATAAATGATAGCTTTTAAAACTAATAAGCACCCTTCACCTGAGATGCTGGCTTTATGTAAACAGTATCAGAAAAAAGAAAAATTCTCTCAACTCCAATCTTGATCTATTCTGGGTGACACTGTGAGGAATAATGAACGTTTCCATGGTTCTCAGCCAGATCTTATAACTGTCTAGCTCTGGTCTTTGGAATGCTCTGAAGTGGAAAACTACATCCGTCCAGCACGATCATATTAAGCCAATTAGGTTTTCTTATCATACCTGCTGTGTTTGAAACTATTACAGGCCCCCATCCTGCCGGCTACCTCACTTGATTCTTGAGTTTCTGGTTTCATTGGCTTCTGTTTCTATTTGTTTGAAAGTCAAAGCTGTTCTCAGTTCTCTCCCTATCGATTTCTCACAATACCTCAATTATCTTATTTTTCTCAAGGGAAAAAAAAAAAAGAAAAACTTGGTGGTTAACAAACAGGCAGAGTCTATATACATTTCAAATCCCTAAATATCCTCACCACTTGTAAGGTTCTGGTTAAAAACCATTGGAATTATCCGAGGCTTTATGTAATGATACTTCAAAACTCATTTTGCTTGTGTGAGGGCCCCCCCCCGTCCACATGGTCTTCCTCTAGTCAGTGGTCATCCTTGCTGGCACTGGGGGAGAGTTCCCCATGCCTCCCACCTTCAGGTGCTCTTGGCAGAGCTTAATGGTCAGGTGACTCACAGCAGTGGGTGGGAGGCATCTGTAGGGCACACATGGCCAGTCCACTCAGGAAGTCACATGTGCACTTCCTGTGTGTGGGAACATGCCTAGCAAAATGTCCTGAATCCTTCAGGACTGGGAGGTATATTTCATTTACTGTGGAAGTTGATGGTGTAGAATTATAGAACTGAAGTCAACCAACAAGAGGTTGACCAACACCTCCCTCACTGTAGGAGTTTCCTCTCAACATCTGAATGTCCCACAGGCAGGTAACCAGGCTGCACAGGGCAGCCCTCCCTCTGGACATTAGTCCAGTTACTAGAAAGTTCCCCCTGCCCGGTACTGAGCCCAAGTCCGTCTGCCTGCCAGCCAGGTCTCTTGCTCCAGTTCCACTCTCACAAAAGATACGGATAGGGTGGCACCTGTGGCTCAAAGGAGTAGGGCGCCAGCCCCATATACCACAGGTGGCGGGTTCAAACCTGGCCCCAGCCAAAAATTGCAAAAAAAAGACGGACGGACAGGTAGGTGTCCACGGGCCCCTCTGGTCACCTTTTCCTGGATAAGACCAAGTTTCTCAATATTCTCTGTTAAAACGCTCCATGTTCTTTCTCCTTTGACATGTTTTCCAGGTTAGGATTACTAATTTACATAATTGTAGAAGATATAACATGGAAAAGCAGGGGACATATTTCTAGATTTTTATAAATAGCTTTTGAAATTTATCTTATGATACAGGTTTTGTTGCTTGGTTTTTCAAACGGAGTTCTTTTTCGATTGCTTAAAATCCAGTTGATGGATTTCATTCTTGGAAGCCTCTCGTCCTTCAAGCTGTCCATATTCTGGCTCAGACCTACTCCCCCTGCCAGGCCTACTGGAGGTGGCTTCTGGGCAGAGGTCTGGCCTGCCCCACCCCAGTTCCCTGCCTATGGAATCACCTTCTTCAAGGTTCCCTGGGCTTCTGGAAAGGGAAGGGAAACCTGGGGCTCGACAAATTGACTTAGAAGCTGCTCACATTTAGGTAGAAGATATATCCAGCAGAGGTTCCCGTGGGTTAAGTCAGCGGCACTCCTGTCTTTTTTTCCTGCCTCTGTAAAGAATTTCCTCATCTTCCTTAGGAAAATACAACTTTCCCTTCTGCAAGGCTGGATGACATGCCGTGAAGTCTCTTAATGGCTCTGCCTCTCTTCCTTTGAGCTGTTACCTGAGCCTTCTCAGTACATGGAGCCCTGAGCTACATGAATTAAGTGTGGATTTACACCTCCATACAGAGCTGTGTGGCCCAGCCGCATCTATGAGTTAGAAGGACCAACTAACATCACCTACAGATGCTGCTGTCTCTGTTCAGTCATAAGGAAAGGCAAACTTGACTACTTAGAAGACCCACAGGAACACTAAATAGCACAGAACCCCCATCTCAGCCCCTTAACATACCTTCTGCGTTGAGATGCATTGTTTCCAGGGGGCCGATGAACGCATATCGCATGCCCAGCCCTTCTGACATGACCAGGTCAAGGTCGACAGGAGACACTACTCCTTCCTACATGGAGAAGATGGGGGCACAGAGATGAGTTTCTCTGCAAAGACGATTGTTACTATAACTTCCATTCCAACTTCTTCAGAGCAGGATCCCAAAAATACTCTCCCAAGCACTAAACAGGTTAAATATCCCTTACCTGCAATGCTTGAAACTAGAACTATCTCGGAGTTCAGACATTTCTCGGAGTTCAGACATTTCTCAGATTTGAGAATATCTGCACAGACATAATGAGCTATTGTGGGGATGAAGTTCAAGTCTAAACATGAAATTCATTTGTTTCATACACACCTTGCACACAGAGCCTGAACATATTTTCAGTTTTGCACATGAAACAAAGTTTCTATACACTGAACTATTAGAAATCAAACGTGTCACTATCTCACATTGGCACTCTGAAAGTTTCAGATTTGGGAGCATTCTGGATTTTGAATTTGGGATACACAACCTGTGAGAGTACTTTGATTAAGTTTCATATGACAAGACTATAATATATAAAGGGGACCTGAGAGACTATTTTGTGAAATGGCCAAACAATTCACTTTTTTCCTCCCTGCAAACTCCAGGTGTGACATCAGCTCCTCCTACCTCCTCCTACAGCCTGAGGACCACCAGTAGCTGCAGGGATGCAGAGAGGAGGCAGCACAGGAGGGACAAGGGAGGGGACTTTCTGGACACCTGCGCAGGATGAGGGGATGAGATCAGCGCCATCGCAGAAGCAGGAGGGCACTCTCCAGGCTTCCTCTCCTGTGAGTCCCGCCTTGCTCAGCTTTTAGTGAGTTTGTAGAAAGTGACTATTTTGATGAAATGCCGCTTAGACCCATGGGTTAGTTTGCTAGGGCGGGGCCCTAAAATGTGAATTATAAAGCAAGAGGCAAGTCCTGTGTTGAGGTTAGATGTCCAGTTGGCACCCACGTTACTTGGCCTCACATCGATTTGGGATGAAGCAGGAATTCAGTGCCGGTTTAATCTCTCCAGAGGGTATTTTCTCCATCAGGAGGGCAGACTTGAAGAAAGCTGTCAGGTTCTCCCATTGCCTTTGGTCAGACAGGCAATGTTTCCCAGGGATCTGCCACTATAGGTCTATCTGCTCAGCACTGTCTCACAGGCAGAGCACTGTGGGGACAGAGAAGCTCCCACCCCGCCAGGCCTGTCATCCGCAAGTGGCCACTAACCACCATTGGCAGTCCTGGTGGCCCAGTCCTCCTGCTCCTGCTGCCAGCCACAAGCCCAGGCAGGCAGCCCACCCCACACATCTCCTTCATTTGGGCTACAGGTGAAGCCTCTGCCTTTCCCTGGAAGGGCTGCCTGCTGGCCTAGGGGAGGCCCTGTGGTGTGCATGGAGGAGCCCCTGGCTTGCAGTAAGTCCCTGCTTGTGCTGATGACTTGTGGGGCATCCCACTTACAAGCCCCTAAAGGCCGCTGCCAAAAGGGTTACCCAAGAAGCTGAGCAGAAAGGGGGTTACACCCCCACTATGGTCTCCAGTGCATGTGGTGGTTCAGTCACCTGAGTTCACCTGCAGAAAGCTCCATGGTAAGGTGAGTGCAGAGGACGGATGGAGCCCAATAACCGAGATGAAGATGGAACCACATGGCCACGTGAGCAGTACAACATACCATGACCGAGCAACTCCCTCTGAAAGAACCACTTCCACTTAGTTTTGCCTGCATGTGAGAGACAACTAGATGAAGCTGTGCACAACCATAGCACAGCTTTGCAGCAGTTCTCAACCTGTGGGTTGTGACCCCTTTATTTAATGAAAATATATCAGGGCATTAGGAAGTTGAGAACCACTGGTTTAGTGGATGATTCTAAAGCAACCCCCCACGGTGCACTGGCCTTCCCTGCCCAGCCTCTGCCCTCCTACCTGACAGACATCCTGCCTTCTGCGGTCACATGTAAGGCTGGGTGTCCATATTTACATTCCTCAGCAACAGTTTCCTTTTGCCCAGCTCTAACCTCCTGGTAAATGGAGTCGTGTGACCTGCCTCCATCTCTGGACATCCTGTTTTCAAGATTCACTGTGTGTAGCTGTAGTTTATCCATCTCCTACATGTATGAAAATTAGTCTGCTTATCCATCCTACTGTTTATGAACATTCAGGCAGTTTCCAGCTGCAGGCTCTGTAGACAGGGCAGCATGGACACACTCACACGTGGCCAGTGGACCTGGCTGTGGCTGAGAGCAGCCACCATCCTCCTTGTCAGACAATGCTGAGCTGTGCTCCAAGGCAGGAGTAGGTCCCCTGCCTCCAGCACTGTGTGAAAGAGTTCCTATCATCCCATCTACTCTCCAACACTTAGCATCTTCAGGCTTGCAAAATTCTGCTAATCTGGTAGGGCACAGTGGTCTATCTTATTATAGTTCTAAATCATCGCACCATTGTTCATCTGGACTGCTCAGGAGAGCAAATTAACTTGTCCAGTTCACTCAACGTGCTGACAAGGTGGCCTCCTTTCACTTCTGACAGTAAACTATATGGGGAGGATGTACCACTGTGGAGGGAATCATCTACAGAAGCCTCAGTGATGGCTAGAACCCCCGAGAAGCTGACATTCACCCGCAGGCATCCTGCTTTCCTCTCCCGGCACAGTGAGCCTCTGTGGCAGGAGGGGCCCTGGCCATCACTTTAGGCTGCCTGAAGGCCATGGCTGCAGCGTTCCTGCACCCCATGGGGTCCAGAATGCTGAGAAAGCTTGGTAGCTGGGGCAGCCTCACAGACACCTCCCCCCATCCTTGGTTTCCAGGTTAACATTCCAACAATCCAAAGTTTCCATTTTAGCAAACTGTGAAGGGTACAGATGTGGAAGTCAGTGTGACTTGGCTTGACCCTTTTCTCCTAGAATTGTGTTTAATATTTTAAGAGCTGATTTTTAAAGAAACTTTTTAGGTTTTCAAAATTCCCAAAAGGCAAGCCACCCAAGAGTGGCTAATTTTTGATTTGCAAGCACGGAGCTAACAGCACTCAGCTGACGCCTCAGTGGGGGTCTCCGCACTGCCCTACAATGTGTGTGCAGGGAGACACACTCCCTCCAAGGCTGTGCACTGTCCTCTCTGTCCCAGTTCATCTAGACAATGGCTCCTGACTTTTATTAGTTACCATTCACCAGTAGAACGAGTTAGAAAAAGGAAGAAAGTTTTTGTCTTCCCTTCCTCATTCCTGATACGTTTTCAATTTCTGAAGGCCATTTCTCAAGGCTTGAGTCTTTACCAAAAAGAAAGGACCCCAGATCACTCAGCTGCAAGGCTGACAGACTAGGATTTCATGGCGGTTGCTGAGGCAACATTTCTCCTGGCTGCACACAGCAGGGAGCTAGAGGTTTCCCATTCAGGATATTTTGGAGCTCAAGTTGCCTAATTTTGCCATTGAGTTCAATTCCACTCAAAGCCCAGTGACATCTGTGACCTGATATTATCATAACAATGACAATAAATAATCAGCAGGCAGGACAGGACAGGCGGACACAGTGCTCAGAAACGCTGGACTGACAAACACTTCCTCAGAAAAGGTGGGGTGCCCCACACCTGTCTGGAGATTAGAACCCTACCCTAGACATACTTCCGTGGGTCAGGTAACATTTGTCACTGTAGCTCTCACTACCTCCTCCATTTTGAGGAAAATTCTCAAGTCATACAAACAAAGAAAAGCCCCATGTGGTTAAAAAGTCTTAAAAATTCATACAGAGCAATGAGCACTAAGAACACTGGAAGCTCCTGTCCCAAAAAATCACTGGGTGAGGACAGCCTTGTTGAGGGCTCCTTGGCTGGGAAATTTCTTGCCTCCTCTACTTTCTTAGTTAAAATTTGAGACTCGACTTGGCGCCAGCCACATACACCTGAGCTGGCGGGTTCAAATCCAGCCCAGGCCCACCAAACAACAATGACAGTTGCAACCAAAAAATAGCCAGGCATTGTGGTGGGCGCCTGTAGTCCCAACTACTTGGGAGGCAGGGGCAGGAGAATCACTTGAGCCCAGGAATTGGAGGTTGCTGTGAGCTATGATGCCACGGCACTCTACCCAGGGTGATAGCTTAAGGATCTGTCAAAAAAAAAAACAAACCCCCATAACCAAAAAAAAACCCCTGAGACTCACCACAGACAACCAGCAATATGCACGTGGCTTGGGCAGAGACTGCACCCGGTGCGCTGGGGGTCGGTGCTAGGCTGGGAGCATTCTCAAGGCTCATGCCTGAAGTATTTGACTACCATAATACAACATAGGTGTCATCAAAGGTGTAAGGGTGTAGGGGTCAGGGTCATACCAGAGAGACAGAGCTGACAGGGCACATGGATACACACACTGATTTTAAGGAACCGTCCTGTGTGCTTGTGGGGCTGCCAAGTCTACAGTCCACAGGACAGGCCTGCAGACGAGCAGGCAGCTTTGGCAGGAGCCAACCCTGTAGTCACAGGTGGAATTTTTCCTTCCTCAGGGAGACCTCAGTTCTTCATTTAAGGCCTTATAAGATTGATTCTGTGAGTGGCTGAGCGGGTGCCCTGCCCAGCAAGCTGACCCTCTCCGGGAGAGACACCCCAGGTATCTTGGATCTGGATCTTTTGTTTGCTTGTGGGGCAGGGAGAAGCGAGGCAGGACTCGTCCAGTGATTAATAGCAGGAGCAGGTCACAGGGTGCCCTGATGATTGCTCCTGTCTTTCAGTCAGACTTGGAAGGTGGGGAAGGCAGGTGGGGTCCTGCCTGGTCAAGGCACATGATTTTTGATGTGTGTTCCCCTGTGACAATTCCTTCTACTGACCACTAGCCACCCAGAATAACCTTTCCTTCTAATCATCCCATTCCTACAAAAAAATGAAGTGTATGTTTCTGTTTTCATTTGCATTCCTCATTTTTTAAAAAATTTCCAGATTGTAATCTTACTCTATTTTATTTTGTTCTACTTTTCACCATACTTAGTGCTGAATTTTCACTTTTTTCTTGAGTAAATACACCGTCACCACCCGGAACACAGACCTGCCACCCAGGAATCTGGACAGGCCTATGCAAGTACTTCTCCCCTCAAGCAGAGCCATCCATCATCATCTCTGAGAAACAGAAACATGACGAGTCAGGAGGCGGAAGAGGTTCCATCTTGTAAGAGTCCAATAACCAAATGCAGCAGTGAGAAGCAGAGGGCCCTCTTCCATCCTACCAGGGCCACCTGCAGAAGCCCTGGGCTTGTCTTGTATCACCTAGGGTCAGAGGCCAGGGAGAAGGGATGGCAGACAGCAAGTCTACCTCAATGTTCAGTCAGAGCAAGGGTGGAACAAAGTGAAACTTGAGTGATTCCTTCATCTCCAGACACGTTCAAGGATGGACTAGATAAGACCCACTGGTGATGAAATGCCTTAAGCAGGAGCTCGAGGTACTAGAGCATCCATTTGAGAAACATTCCAACCTGGAGTCCTTGCCAATGGTACACAGGGGTCAGGGTCATACCAGTGAGACAGAGCTGGCAGGGCACACAAGTTTAAGTTGAGAACCAGCAAAATAATGCCCAAGTTTCTCCCGAGGCACTAACTGATACCAGGAGTTGGTTCCCTCCATTTGTATCTACAATGCACACGTCTTTGTTTTCTGTACTCGGCACTACGCCCTGCTTCTCCCACCTGCAACATGAGACTGGCTCCAAAGCAAGGTGAGAAAGATCTGACCCCACGGTCCCCATGAACACCACCTTCCAGGGAGGAGGTAAGGCTGATGTTAGATCTTAATGAGGAGAAAGAAAAGACTGCTAAGTGCCGCCCACACTATTCCTTGCAGGTTTGTGGTCGGGGTGCTCGGCATGCTGCCATCATTACTGGCTTTCTTGGAAGCCCGACACAGACATTCCTACGAAATGATTCGAGAGGATTTTACTAACTCTAGCAGAGTTGATTGAACACCACAATGAAGTGATGCAACAGGACACTGAATCAAGCCCATAAAATACCCGACCCGTCAGGAGCCTTCTGAGAAGACAACATAAGTCAGCTTAGGGGAAGAAGGCGAGGAACGCCAGGTGGACCACACCAGTCTGGCTGCCGGGAAACAAACCTGCCCACACCGTGGGTGGTGGAGACGCAGTCTCACCTCTGGGAGGCATCTTGCCTCTGTCTATCAAGTCGTAAAATGCTACTCGGACAAGGTGAGCCCACTGCTGGGACTCTCTCCATGGAAGGATTCCAGAAGAAACTGTGTGCAAAGAGTCTCACTGAGCCATCATCAAGGCAGAAAACCTGAAACTACTTTGAAACAACCGCTAATAGAGTAGATCAAAAAATGTTAGATTAAAAAAATAATCACAGGTGGCGCCTGTGGCTCAAAGGAATAGGGCGCTGGCCCTATATACCGGTGGTGGTGGGTTCAAACCTGGCTCCAGCCCCAAACTGCAAAATAATAATAACACAAGGTCATTAAGATGAATAAAAATTTGAGCAACCAGTTTATAAGCGATAGGAACACAGGAAAATTAAAGCACTTACGGGTAAGGTAAACATAGCTAGTATTTTTTTTCCTTTGAATTTTCTATATAGTAGCATTGTAAAGTAGAAACAAACCAAAAAATGGGAGGAAAAGAACTCTTTCAGCCCAGTCATCATGCAGCTGTGTGTGGGACAATGCCCTCAGGAGGAAAAACTACAGTGTAGCAGAGTTTGAAAGAAAGGGAAAGTCTTGACCTTACACAACAAAAAGAATGCATCCTTTTGGATGAAAGTGACTAAGTTCACTACCATTCACCAAGGGCAGTGACACCTTGGGAATACAGTTTATTACAAAGAGGTCTGAACCAAAGAGTATAAGTCCCCACTTTAAAACAAGAGCAGCACAGCACAAGCCCTGTGCCTCTCCCACCCCGATACTTCCCCAGGGGCTTATGTCCCCAGACCCCCAGGAGCCTTACTCCTGGCTCCCACCTGTAGCAGAAGGCAGGGATGGCTCTCGCTCCTGCAGGACAATGGGTCACACATTGTCATCTGTCACCTCCAGATTCCTTTGCCTTTTCTCTACTGTACTCCTTCTGCCCCCCATCCTTCATTTCAGGCCCTCTCCCCTGCCTGTGAACTCCCAGCTTCAAACTGAGGGGCTGAAATCTATCCCTTGTGTTCACTGCCTGGGCACCTGCTGGTGGCAGTGAGGTGCTACAGTAACAACACTGTCATCATGGGGTATATAGAGTAGTTAGAGCTTCACTAGTAAGAGTTTTGGGTTTTTGGGTTTTTTCTTAGTATGCTGTTGGTGTTATTTACATTTGCTAATGGGGATGCAGGTATCTCTAAAATAATAAATCATCAGTTATTTCTCTTTTCAATGAGGCTTTGTTGCTGCTCACTATTGTGACTACTCAGTATTTACTTTATGGGTGGACATTTTCTACATTAAATGATCTACTTCTCATAGAAAATCATTACTAGGCTCGGCGCCTGTGGCTCAAGTGGCTAAGGCGCCAGCCACATACACCTAAGGTGGCAGGTTCGAATCTAGCCTGGACCCACCAAACAACAATGATGGCTGCAACCAAAAAATGGCCGGGCATTGTGGTGGGCGCCTGTGGTCCCAGCTACTTGGGAGGCTGAGGCAGGAGACTCGCTTGAGCCCAGGAGTTGGAGGTTGGTGTGAGCTGTGAAACCATGGCACTCTACCCAGGGGAA